>JACXGI010002498.1:0-72677 GCA_016801175.1 Esox masquinongy | reverse complement strand
AAAGCTGGCAAAAAATTGCCGACTGTGTAAATGCGTAAGTTACAAGGTTTATCAATATCACTGCCCCATCATTAAGGTACAACTAGACTATACTGACTATAATTACAATTGTGCACTCCATGAAATTTATGTGTTGCTTAGAAGAATTCTTATGGCGTGTGTAAGACAATTGTTGCCGTATTCTTTCAGTTGCAACCCTGGCAGTGTAAAGCCTCTTGGGAGCAAATAAAAAATGTACTTTTTCACTTATGTTTAACATCAATGTGCATTTGAAAAGACTCCAAGGTGGGGAGAAAGATAGCTCAACTGTGACACCTGTGTTGTGTGAATATTTCTGTATGCTAAAACGGAATTACCTTTAATCAGGGTGTCGTTAGGCCTGTTTTAGGGGGGCTTGCATTTGAGTTCTCCCCAGAGTGGCTCAATGATATTAAGGTCAGGAGACTGTGATGGCCACTCCAGAACCTTCACCTTTTTCTGCTGTAACCACTGGAGGGTCAACTTGGCCTTGTGCTTAGGGTTATTGTCGTGCTGGAAAGTCCAAGAGCGTCCCATGCGCAGCTTTCGTGCAAAAGAATGCAAATTGTCTGCCAGTATTTTCTGATAACATGCTGCATTCATTTTGCCATCAATTTTCACAAGATTCCCCGTGCCTTTAGAGCTCACACACCCCCATAACATCAGTGAGCCACCACCATGCTTCACAGTGGGGATGGTATTCTGTTCACTATAGGCATTGTTGACCCCTCTCCAAACATTGCGCTTATGGTTGTGACCATAAAGCTCCATTTTGGTCTTGTCACTCCAAATTACAGTGCCAGAAGCTGTGAGGCGTGTCAAGGTGTTGTCGGGCATATTGTAACCAGGCTTTTTTGTGGCACTGGCGCAATAAAGGCTTCTTTCTGGCAACTTGACCATGCAGCTCATTTTTGTTCAAGTATCGTCGTATTATGCTTCTTGAAACAACCATACTGTCTTTTTCCAGAGCAGCCTGTATTTCTCTTGAGGTTACCTGTAGGTTTTTCTTTGTATCCCGAACAATTTTTCTGGCAGTTTTGGCTGAAATCTTTCTTGGTCTACCCGACCTTGGCTTGTTAGATCCCCATATTTTATTGAACAGTACTGACTGGCATTTGCAAGGCTTTGGATATCTTTTTATATCCTTTTCCATCTTTATGAAGTTCCACTACCTTGTTATGCAGGTCTTTTGACAGTCCTTTTCTGCTTCCCATGGCTTCATATCTAGCCTGCTCAGTGCATCCACGTGAGGGCTAACAAACTCATTGACTATTTATACACAGATACTAATTGCAATTTAAAAAGCCACAGGTGTGGGAAATTCACCTTTGCCATTTTCACCTGTGTGTGTCACCTTGTGTGTCTGTAACAAAGCCAAACATTCAAGGGTATGTAAACTTTTGATCAGGGCCATTTGGGTGATTTCTGTTATCATTATGATTTAAAAAGGAGCCAAGCAACTATGTGATAATAAATGACTTCAGATGATCACTATCCTTAAATAAAATATATTTTTTTGCATGATCAGTCTTATTTTAAAAATCAATGCCAAATTTTCACTTTCAATTGGAGTAGGGCTATGGGCGGCAAAATGCAAGCAGTTTTGCGAGTGGCGAGGTGAGTGGTGCTCGATCCATTGAGCGGTGCCGCTTGTTGTGCATGCTTGCGGGTCGAGGCGCCCAAAGTTGAAATTTGTTGAACTCTTGAGCGCCCACCGTCCATGTTGACCAATGAACAGTGTTCATCTTGTCAACCAATCAAACACTCATTCATTGACAACACTGATATATGACACTGAGAGGAAAAGAGGATAAATATATTATTGTCAGATTTCCTGGAATTATACACTTTAACTTGGCACTCTGCAGGCCTACAGGGACCTAAACCAAAAAAATGCAGCGAGAAGGAACGTTGGTGCAATTGTGCTATAGATTATGGACGCAAAAGGTGGAGAGTGGGTTCATAATATCGTAGTTTATACTAGTTTGACTGGCTAGCTTCGGATGTGCACAACTAGTTTAGTTGTTAATTGAATGTCAATCATCATATGTAATAATTTTTTTGTATTATAACAATAATAATATTGCACACAGATGAGAACTGCAAATCTGCTTACCTAGACAATTACATTACCTATTTAAAATGAACACAGAAAAAAATATAATTTGCTTGGCTTTCATTTTTATTTAATTTACAAAAACATACAACATCTGTAAAGTAGGATAACTTCTCAACGACGAACCAAAACCTAACGTCGCCAGTGCATTGTTGTTACTATGGTAAGCAACGCAAACTCAGCCACCGTAGCTGTCATGTGTACACCCTGCATGGGTATACACACGGTATGCGGATTTTTCTCGCTGGGCAGTTGTCGCTCACCGCGGTCCGTCTGCATGTACCTTAAGCTTCGATCAGACCTACAGCGTCAATGCGCTGCGATACACTGGAAGTTCAATAAATTCAATTGGAACGCTAGGATTGGCTTGCAGCAGTGCAGAAGCAGTTGCAGAACGTTTGGTCTTGTTTGCCTCAAATTGTATGCGTGGAAGCTGGGCGGAAGTAATAGCGAACGGTGAATGTCTAACTATTTTTTGCAGTTATATCATACTTTTTCTTATTAAAAATGTCAAAATATATATTTGTTTTGATTATTCACTAACTACAACATTAATAGTATACATTTCGGGAAATGTACTGTGCAAGCATATTACGTTTGACAGCCTATGATAATATAAACTCTCTAAAATTAAAAGCTTGGAGGTTATTACAACACTAAACAGTCAAGATAGTATTGCTAGGCTCATTCAATAAGACCGACTGCTGAGATCGTGCCAACAGGTTTGGAACTTTCACCGACTGAATGAAAAGCTTCGGCTTTAGGAGAGGAATTTCTTAGCTACTGTTTCATCTGGACCAAGGCCAATACAATCAACTGTCCTAGATGGTAGGGCCACGGACCAAAATGGACACCAAGTAACGCTATTTCATTTGTCAAGTTGAACGCCTGGTTATTTGTCTCCGGTAAGAAAAATGTAATTGATTTGTAGTGTTTAATACCGTAACTGGAATTAGGAACTAAACAATCTAAAATAAAGGGCTTGTAATAAAGCCCATGTTATGTTACCTGCTTTCGCAATTTTTACTGCATTGAGTTTTCATGAGAAATGTGACTGTTAGAGGCATGTATCTATAAAGTTTAAAAACCATATGGTTGTTAGCAAGCTGCTAGTTAGCCAATAATTGGTAGCCTATGTAGGTAGCTACCTGACACACAATACGCTCAGCGAAAATGATTATCTCCACTTTATAAAAAGCAGCATGCAACATCTGTGGGGAATCAATGCGTTCTGAGTAACTGCGTAGCTGCACAAATGTTCTGCAAGCTTTCTGTTTTGACGTAGTCAGTGTGATCGAGGCGTTAACCCTGATGTCCACCAGATGCGTCAAACTTGTTGCGTTGCGCCGGAAGTCATTCATTTTCAATGAGGCAAGACGAAAAGGTACGTTTCCAATTAGATGTTGCATTGTGGTTCGTCTGGTGTAACGCATGCGTTCAATAATTTCAACTTGTGCGTGGTTTTACTGTTGCGATGGTATGACGGAAGTTTCAATTGAAAGGAGTACACATGACCATACCCAACTAAGAAAAAAATGTCAGGTTAATCAAACGTTGTATTATTTTCAATGTCAAATCTACATTGTTCCAGCTAAATTTGATTATCTGCTAAATAAAATAATTTAAGTGGCTATAGTAGCCTACCTAACCAACTCAAAAACGAATTAAGTAGATAGCTGACTGTTGTTGTTTGCTAGCATTGTATCAAACTACTGTACAATGCTAAACATTCTGCTCTAACTTAGCTGAATCACCAGCACCTGTTTTCCACAATTATAGCGGGCTATCTCATTCAACTGCGCAGATATAACTGTAGTAGCAAGCTGGTCCAGGCAGCATTTTTGGAGTTGATGTCCCGGTGGCAATAGGCCCTATGCACTTTGGTCGTATAGAGCAGGTTCTCTAAAGACTGCAAAAATAATATGTGCGGTTATCCTGCCCTTTTTGATTTGTCAGACGATATTTATAGAGACAAAAATGCTACAAATAATGCATATGCAGATTTCATCCGATATTCGGCTACCAGCTCAGTAACTGTAACTTGTTGTGTAAGCCACTGCACGTTTGTCAACTGCTTGTCTGCCACTTGAGGATAACTTGCTAGCTACATACAAACTCTGTTCTAGCTACAAGCTGTATAGGTAGTTTGTGTGTGTAGAGCAGTGTATTTGGCCGCTTTCTGTTTGTTTTATTCATTACAATTAATATTATGTAGGCCATGTATGACGGATTTGGTCTGGCCAAGGTGTTAGGCTTAAGCCTCGATCAGACCTATGTTAGCAAGTCCCAAACCTGTTTTCGCGATCTCAGCAGTTGGTCTCATTGTTGAATGAGCCTATCAATAGTATCTTGACTGTTTAGTATTGTAATAACCTCCTAGCTTTTTATTTTAGAGAGAGATTATATTATAGGCTGTCAAACATGATATGCTTGCACAATACATTTTCTGAAATATGTACTATTAATGTTGTTAAGTGAATTATCAAAAAAATGTATGTTTACATTTTCTTTAAGGAAACGTTTGCTATAAGTGCAAAAAAAGTTTGACATTCACCGTTCGCTACTACTTTCGCCCTGCTTCCACGCATACAATTTGAGGCATACGTTGGATAAATCCAACGCATACACGAGACCAAACGTTCTGTAACTGCTTGTGCACTGCAGTACTGCAAGCCAATCGCAGCGTTCCAATTGAAATGAATTAACTTCTGGATCTGATCGAGGCTTTAGTGAAGCCAGCTAACGAGAAGAACTGGGCATGTTGAACTTGCTTCGTAGTATAGGCCTCGGGTGGAGTGGTAAATAAAAATATTTAGCGAAGACCAGCGCTGGCAGCTAGCTAGCTAATTCAAGAAGCTGCAGACAGATGCCAGACATATACAACATTTTAACCATGCGTTAACACCTGTGTTGTTGATCAAAGATGCAACCAAAACAAAAACCCGGACTCTCGGAAAATCAGTGGTCAAAAGGTAAATAAAGTAGTTGTTTCAATCAGCTGGGTTCAGTAGCTAGCCAGACTGAGATTAGCTCAAGGCAATAGCTCAGGTTACATTGATAGATCCTGTATATGCCGCTGGCAACCGTAACTAGTAAACTAGCTAGCTAATATAATCCTAAAAAATACTGTACCAACATTTTGGACACACCCACTACAGTACAACAATGCTGTGGTAAGAAACATTACACATTTCAATAAGAACATTTTCAAATTGTATCTTTGTGAACTTGGCATCCTGTCCAAATTAGCTGCTTTGGGAGGAATATTCTGATATGAACTTTGTGGATTTATCTTTTAATACAGTAGGTATTCTCTATTTCTAAGCTAAAGGTCGAGAGAACGCACACCTGGTTAGGCAAGGTCCTGGCTTGTCGAGTGAAAACTGTTGTAAAGAATTTGAAAGCCACACACTGGTAGTCTATGTTCCAATTCAATAGTTTAATAACAACGTGTTCCCTATTTATAGACCTGCATGTAAATCAAGGAAATTATAGTTTTAAAATGAAATGTTTGGGGTTTTATAAATGATTCTTTGTTTTAAACCGATCACCCGGGGGAGTTTTGAATTACCCTCCTTTTTTTTGCTACTACGTCACTTGTGAAAAGTTATGGTTGTAAGTGATGTCCGGCACATAATTTGCTTGATAATTATGACACCACTGAGTGTTGATGCTTTTGTCCGGTTTGTTCTCTTTCATTCGCTGGTATGTATTCCAGCTCCAGCATGAGCATATGCGGACCCGTGATTCAGAATTACATTCAGAGGTTACCACTTTTTGATCGTGGCTATGATCATTTTTGCACATTGTCTCTAGCTTTTGAACCATGTATGGTAGAGAGAGGTTTTGGACTGTTTTTATGGTGCAAATCTCTATTTAATAGGACTATCTTTATTAACTGTAAATTAATGGATAGGTTAATGGGTGAAGTAAAATAAATGAAAGAAAAGAACTTCAATACGTTAGTGTGAACACATGCGCTGGTTTACTTTCTAGACTCCTGAAAGTTCTAGAATTAGATTTTTTCAGGTCTGTATAAACTCTGTCTATCCACAGCAAATGGACATCATAACAAAACATTTATCCCACCTGGCTTCAGGAGAAGTGTGGAATCCCATTTCTGAAACCACCTGGATTCATAAGAAAGCTTTTAAAAATTAAAACTCTAACACATTAAGACCTCCGTCGCATATTTTCTTAACATCTTTTTCTGATTTTGAGACTTTTTATGAGACTTTTTATCCCTCCACATGAAATTATATTGCGGCTTATCTAATGCAGAATATGTGGGTTTGGGGATCTCACCAGTTGATGTAGGGTAGCTTCTGACACTTCTATGATTTATGACCCCAGTGGGCGTGTCTGTTGTGATTTGACAGGTGGTAGTTTTTTTTTCAGAAAGTTCTATCAAAACACATTGGTGGGGGAAGAGCAATGTATTCAGAAGCAATGAATACCTCAAAGACAGAGTTGCATGCATTAAGAGAAATTCCAACAATTACTGATTTATTGCGATTTATGAATTTTGACAAATCTTAGATATTCGTCATTATTTCCCTTTATATAACACAACTTTAACTTCTCTGATCCAGAAACACTATTCATACACTTTGTTTAGAGCATCTTACTAGCAACCGAAATGTCAAAGATGAAATCACAGAGCCTGGAAAGTGAAAATAATATTGTTCTGTACCTGACCAAGCCAGTTATGCAATTGCGGTGGAAAATTGTAGAAAATTTGTATGAGTTTGTTCAAACTTACCTGGTTAAATATAGGTAAAAACTAATTTACACCAATTGATACCGTCAGACTGTTTTTTGGCATGGTGGACTTGACCAAAACTAGCACTGCACAATGAAGTGATAAGCAGATGAAACACAAATGTGGGATCTTCCATCAGTGAAATCTCCAGTTGAGATCCATTTTGTGTTTACTGTAAAATACAACAGTGTTGTTGATTGACAGAGTTGGGGATGAAAATTGACTGTATGTTACCACTACTCAATAACGATAACCACCGCTGTAAACACCTGAAATATAGCACATTTATGCCGATATCACCCCAGTGTTCCAAACCAACAATACCAATACCAATGCAAGATCAAAACACAAATAATATTTATTTCTTTTTTGTATTCAAGCAGCCCTTTTGCATCTGATTCTAACGGAGCCCAAGGCATTTACATAAATGATGGGTATGCTAATGGTTCTTTCAAAAACAAATTCAGGACCAATGTGTGGTTACAGAAAAAAAAGTTGAGAATTTATATAGTCAGTAAACTCTTCAAGGTTTCAAATGCTTGCTTAAAATATTCTTGTTTCATTCACAACTTGCCTCTTGAAAGTGCATTGGAGTTCGGAAGGCGGAATACATCACTCCTTGTTCCAATCTGCCTTGAGAGGGAAGCGTAAAATGGAGAATCTCTGTTGCATTTCCTCGTCCTCATGTCCTCTGTTCTTGCCTTTTTTTCAAAACCCATTGGATAAGAAGGCGAGTGGGGAGGGTCTAAAGCTATTTAGAAGTGACTGTCTCCATACTACTCAGTCTGTCCCTACCCTCCAGAGTCTAAACATTTGTGGATATCTGAGATAAAAATCTTAAATATAATCAGTAAGTAGACACTTTTTGGTACTTTATAGAAGCACCTTTGGGTGTGAAAACAGCGTTGAGTCTTCTCTACCAGCTATGCACAATTGGATTTTGTCAGTGTCTCCCTGTTCTTCCTTGTAAATCCTCTCAAGCTCTGTTAGATTGGATGGGGAGCATTGGTGAACTGCAATCTTCAGGTATTCCCACATACAGCTCTGGAAAAAATTGAGACCACTACACCTTTTTCTTTCCTTTCCAAAAAACCTTTTCAACAGAAGGGTTAAAATTAAGAGACCACTGCAAATTGAACACTTCTGTTCCTCACTCAACTTTCCTTTTTGACTTTTTTGGAAAGGAAAGAAAAAGGTGCAGTGGTCTCTTCATTTTTTCCGGAGCTATATATTCACGAGGCTTTGGCTGGGCCACTCCAGGACATTCATAGACTTGTCCATAAGCTACTCCAGTGTTGTCTTGACTGTGTGCTTAGTGGTTTCTTACTGAAAGATAAAGGTTTGTGCCAGTTTGTGGTCCTGTGTGCTCTGGGTCAGATTTTCTTTAAGGACCTCTGTATTTTGCTCCATTCATCCTTCCCTCAATCCTGACCAGTTCTAGGTAAGGTATCCAGCTTTTGCTTGTTTGTGTGGCCGACTGCAATCATTACGTGCAAAGTATTTACAAATAAGAACTTAATATTGCACATGTATTAAGCATTGTTAATTTCTATAAAAAAGGGCTGCAATTTCTATGCGGCTCATATTTTATGGATGTAACTAAGTTAAAGCTTATGTTCATCACTTAACCTCTTAGTCATTGTTTCATTGCCAATCCAGTGTGTTGGAGTACAAAGTAAAAACAACAGCAACTTGTGTCACTGTCCAATTACTTATACCAATGTTTGGGATGATTTTCTTTTGTTGCAGAACCAAAAAAAGTCTAGTAGCAAGTGCATTAAGATTCTGCATAGAGAAGAACTTGCTTCACTTTCATGCAATTTAGCAAAAGTGAAACTGCCTAGCAAAATTTGTAATTCACCCTAAGCAGGACATCACTTAGAGATAATTCAGCTGTTGCAGATGAGCAAATAAGTTCTCAAAACAAGTGTGTCTTGTATTATATGACTGAATCTGCTCCAGTAGGAGCACAGCTGGTGGAGTATTGCTGTGCGTACCGATCACACAGTCTAGGTCTCCACTGACGACAGATTAGGTCGAGACAGACAGGTGACAAATTAAAGGGAAAACAACTACATTGTGTCTCAGTAGTGTTATGAACCCTGTGGCTCTAGCAGTCTAGGGTGGATGGTACAGAGACCCGTAACATAAAACTCATGCAAAGTGGTGTAGTGTAAAGGAACAGTGAGAACAAACGACACAGACAACCAAATCTACTGTCAAACATAAAAAGTTTATTATAAACACACGGTAAAGGGGGTAGGGAAAAAGGGCTGAGCTGGACCCAAGAAATTAAATGGTTAAACACCCCTAAACTGACCTTGCCTGCCTCAAGAACCGCTTAGCTAACCACTAACCAATACAAAAATACAGTGGGTGGTCCGCTCAGGTCTAACTAGTGTTTTTAGACAAAGGTTTTCTACGGGTTGTGTATGCCCAAGGGTGACTTGGTAAAAAAAAAAAAACCTTTTCCCAGGGATAAACAAAACACACAGGTTGAACAAGGACTGAACAAGGACTAAACAGCACACAGCAAACAATTGACTAGACAACACCAAACAAAACACCACAGCAATACATACATGAAACAGGACAAAGCGAGATGTATGTGCTAAACTAAGTGTTCATACATACATCAAAGTGTCTGTCTGTCTGTCATAAAGGGTATGTATCTCAAGAGTGTCTATGTCCATGTGGGGTAAATCAAAAGAGTCTCAGTTGGAGAACCAACTGACTGGGTTTTTAAACCAGGGGATGTGTGATGTGATTGGGTAATGGAAAAAGGAACAGGTGGTGCAATTAGTAGGGGTGTCCACTGATTGGTCCACCTCAGCAGTCAGGCGATGCACTCATGACTGCCATGTGGGAAACGCCAACGAGCACAATCAGGAACATAAGGAACACCTGGGGAAACGGCAGGAGGGGAAAAACACACATACAGGGTACCTGCATGTGTAACACTCCCACCCTTAAAAGAGCAAACCCACTATGGTTTGCGACACAAGACATAAAAAGTATACAGAACACTATTCGTGCAAAGGCATCCACACAGGATAGAAAAGAAATCATACATCTCTAAACACGTGACAATGCATCTGCTACAGGCAATAAAGGAACTTGGTCACCCGGCCGCAGTGGACGAGAAACAGCATGTTTATCATAATGACGTTTCATACGTCTCTGCGAGAAAGATAGGGCTTCCTTTGCCGGCGCACAGGCGCCATGCAGGCGCTCACGAAAGCGACTCACGTAGTCTAACACATTGTCCTTCGCACACAATCCTTCTGATAAAAACTGATCCTTAAGGACTTTCATAGGTCTTTTGACTGTGTGTCCAAACACTAGTTCAGCTGGGCTGAACACAAGGGATTCCTGTACCGTCTCACGGACAGCAAACAAAACTAGAGGAACTCCCTCATCCCATTCTTCCTCGGATTCCAAACAATATTTACAGAGCATAGACTTCAGTGTCTGATGCCACCGTTCAAGTGCACCCTGAGACTCTGGGTGATAAGCGCTTGACACACGATCAGGTGTTAAAGACACAAGGTCTTTAACACCTGATGGAAAGGCTTAGAAAGGAAATTTGAACCTTGATCAGTTTGTACCACCTTAGGTAACCCAAATGTTGAAAAGAATTTAATCAATGCTTTGCTCACCACCGAAGCAGTAATCCTTCGCAGAGGAATGGCCTCTGGGTATCGTGTGGCCACACACAGAAACTGGTTACCAGCTTTTGATTTCGGTAATGGTCCAACACAATCAACAACCACATGTTCGAAGGGTTTGCCTATGGCGGGTATGGGACAAAGAGGAGCGGGAGGAATAACCTGGTTTGGTTTTCCAGTTACCTGAAAGGTGTGGCATGTCCGACAGTACTGAGCCACATCCTGTTTTAAACCGGGCCAAAAGAAATGTCGCAGAACCCGATCATAAATCTTGGTGACTCCCAAATGACCAGACCACTGGTGGTCATGAGCAAGGGATAAAACAGTTTGTCGAAAGGCTGTAGGAACCACTATTTGGTAAATAGCACTCCAATCTCCACCGGCGTCACCATGGGATGTCCATTTGCGCATGAGGAGATTACCATCAATGAAGTATGCCATGTTTTTCTTCTTAAGCTCCTCTACTGAGACAACACTGGAAAAACATTTAGCAAGGCTTTTGTCACCTTTTTGGTTAGCAACCAGCTGCTCACGAGTGACTGGTAACTGTATTGCATCAGCAACACGATCCACATTCTTCTTCCCGATCCTGGGCTGTTTTTCAGACCCCACCAGTTCACCAGAGGTAGCACACAAGCGATCCTCTTGGTCAAACTCTCTAGACAGAATAGTGTTCAACAATTCTATCACTGTGGGATTGTTGACGTGCTGTACGCTGCTTGCTGTTACCTGGCTACCTGCCAAACTTTATCGAATTTACTCTATATAAACTAATTGGTTAAATTCTACTTTAAGAGTTTACCAACGCAATATTTTTATCTGTTGACTTTTTACCCAACGTTTCTACACCGGGACTCTATTATTAACAGAACTACTCACCCCTCCCTGAACACCCGAAGCTAAGTACCATTTTTATGTCTTATCACTGTAATTTTTGTAGCTACAACACGAAGGAGAACTATCGTCTTCAGGTAAAGATAGCAGAGATAGAGGCTCGGCTTCAGACGCAACTGTCAGACAAGGATTATGTTAGTGTAGAACTGGAAAAAACTGCGTCTGTGCCACCAGGAAGAAACGACAGTGTTGTTAGCCCCCTGCACAGCTCCTGCAGCCGGGCAAGAACTTTCTCTTGGTCACTGGGAAGAAATGCCATCGACCAGTTAAACCTGGGTCGTTGCTAGAGCCGACTGAGATTTTCAACAGGTTTTCCCCACTGGAGTCGGAGTCAAGGCCCGAGCCGTCTTCGGAGGGGAATGATCGGCAGGCATTTTCTACCGGTGGCCCGGAAAAACTGAAAACTTTAGTCATCGGCGATTCCATTACCCGCAGTATTAGACTAAAGAATCAGCCGGCGATCGTACACTGTTTATCGGGGGGCAGAGCCACCGACATAGCCGCAAATCTGGGGTTGGTGCTAGCAAAGTCTAAAACTGGCAAGTACAGAGAGTATAGAGATATTGTTATTCACGTTGGCACCACTGACGTTAGGATGAAACAATCAGAGGTTACGAAGCAGAACATGGCATCAGCGTGTAAACTAGCTAGAAAGATGTGTCGGCATCGAGTAATTGTCTCTGGCCCCCTCCCAGCTAGGGGTAGTGATGAGCTCTACAGCAGACATGCGCAACTCAATCGCTGGCTGAAAACGGAGTTCTGCCCGTCGCAGGAGGTAGAGTTTGTAGATAACTGGCTCTCTTTCTGGGACTCTCCCAGAAATAGGGCCAGGCCTGATCTGCTGAAGAGCGACGGACTCCATCCTAACTGGAGTGGTGCTCTTCTTTTATCTAGGAACATTGACAGGAGTCTCACTCCTATAGCCTCACCATGAGACAGGGTGCAGGTCAGGCCGCAGGCTGTTAGCCAGCCTGCTAGTATAGTGGAGTCTGTCGATAGCATAGCCAGAGTAGTTAGTTCAGTTTTACCTATTGCCACTGTGATTCGTTCCAGGCTGAGAAAAGTTAAACAAGGTAGTGCTAACAATAGCAACCTTATTAAGATAAAGCCTTCCTCCACCTCGGTCACAAATAAAATTGTATCACAAAATTGTAAAACTGTATCACCTCGCATCTCAAAGTGGGATTCCTAAATGTTAGATCCCTTGCTCCAAAGGCAGTTGCAGTAAATGAATTCATCTCTGATCATAAACTAGATGTAATTGGCTTGTGTGAAATATGGCTAAAGCCTGATGAATTTACTGACCTAAATGAGGCCTCTCCTCCTGGCTATACTAGTGATCATATCCCCCGTGCATCCCGAAAAGGAGGGGGTGTTGCTAATATTTATGACAGTAAATATAAATGTACTCTTAAACACATCACTGGTTTTCATTCTTTTGAAGTTTTACTCATGAAAGTTAACCAGGCTGATAAATTGTTTTACATAGCTACTATTTACAGCCCCCCCCCGGGCCATACACAATGTTCCTCAATGAGTTTCCAGAATTCTTGTCTAACCTTGTAGTCATGGCAGATAGTATTCTAATTTTTGGCGATTTCAATATTCATATGGAAGTCCAATAACCCTCTTCAAAAAGCCTTTGAAGCCACAATTGACTCAATCGGTTTTATCCAACATGTCTCAGGTCCAACCCACTGCCACAATCATACCTTAGATTTAGTCCTGTCACGAGAAATAGATATTGTAGATCTAATAATTTCCCCCCAAAATCCTGGATTATCGGATCACGGTCTTATTACATTTACCGTTAAAACAAGGAATCCACTTGCTCTGCAAACAATGAGTTTCAAAAGCTGTACTATAAATTCTCGGGCTACAAATAGATTTCTTGATATTCTTACAAGCTCGCTCATCAACAACAGAGTAAATAATTCCGCAAACAATCTAATCGACAATCTAAACTCAACACTGTGAAATACTTTAGATACGGTTGCACCACTAAAAACAAAAGAAATACGCAACAAGAAACTTGCTCCCTGGTACACAGACAATACTAGAGCACTCACGCAAGCCTCCAGAAAATTGGAGCGAAGGTGGCGCTCCACAAAGTTGGAAATGTTCAGACTAGCCTGGATAAACAGTACACTACAATACCGAAAAGCACTCATATCTGCTCGATCAGCTTATTTCTCCAACCTGATTGAGGTGAACAAAAACAATCCAAAATATCTCTTTGATACAGTTGCAAAGTTAACAAAAAAGCAACGCTCAACAAGTGAAGTGGGTTTTCACTTTAGCTGTAATGAATACATGAACTACTTTGATGAAAAGATCATCAGCATTAGAAAACAAATAACTGACTCCTCCTTAAATAGTTATAGTCCCCAAAATCTCAGGTGTCCTGAGAATGTCCTGAACCTCCCTGACCAGGTGTCAATGGGGACACTTGAATTTTTTGATACTGTATCGCTCGACACATTCACTAAATTTGTAATGAGTTCTAAACCCACAAATTGTCAGCTAGACCCGATTCCAACAAAATTACTTAAGGAGCTATTTCCTGTGCTAGGTCAGCCAATGTTGAACATAATAAATTGCTCCCTTTCCTCCGGATGCATACCAAACTCACTAAAAATAGCGGAAATTAAGCCTCTTCTAAAAAAATGGAATCGGAATCCAGACATATTAAACAATTATAGGCCAATATCGAACCTTCCGCTCCTATCAAAAATCTTAGAAAAATGTGTTTCCCAACAACTGAATGCCTTCCTGAAGACAAATAACATTTATGAAATGCTCCAGTCCGGTTTCAGACCCCATCATAGTACTGAGACTGCACTCGTGAAGGTAACAAATGACCTTCTAATGGCCTCAGATAAAGGTTCCGCATCCGTCCTGTTGCTTCTTGATCTTAGTGCTGCTTTTGACACTATTGATCACTCCCTTCTCTTAGAGAGACTGGAAACCCATATTGGGCTACGTGGACATGTTCTAGCCTGGTTTAAATCTTATTTATCTGAAAGATATCAGTTCGTATGTGTAGATGGTATATCCTCTGATAAATCAAAGGTATGTTTTGGTGTTCCTCAAGACTCGGTTCTGAGCCCATTATTGTTCTCACTATATATGCTGCCTCTGGGTGATGTAATCCGGAGTCACAATGTCAATTTTCACTGTTCTGCTGATGACACACAGTTATAAATTTCAATGAAGCATGGAGAAGCCCCAAAATTAGCTACTTTGGAAGTATGCGTTTCAGATATTAGGAAATGGATGACAGAGAACTTTTTGCTTTTAAACTCAAGAAAAACAGAAATGCTCGTTTTAGGACCCAAGAAACAAAGAGCTTTGTTGGCAGATGTCACTGTGAACCTCGACGGCTGCATGGTCGTATCCCAAAAAACTGTAAGAAACCTCGGCGTTACCCTTGACCCTGACCTTTCCTTCGATGAACACATAAAAAATGTCTCAAGAGTTGCTTATTTTCATCTTCGAAACATTCCAAAATCAGAAACTTTCTATCAAAAACTGATGCAGAAAAACTAATCCATGCTTTTGTTACTTCTAGATTAGATTACTGCAATGCTTTTCTTTCCGGTTACCCTGATAAATCAATAAATAAACTTCAATTAGTGCTGCACACGGCTGCTAGAATCCTAACTAGAACAAAAAAATGTGAACACATTACTCCAGTACAAGCCTCTTTACACTGGCTGCCTGTAAGGGTTAGGGCTGATTTTAAAGTTTTATTGTTAACCTATAAATCAATACATGGACTTGCTCCTACTTACCTCGCTGAAATGATCCAGCCATACATACCTACACGTAACCTTAGATCGCAAGATGCAGGCCTTTTAATTGTACCTAGAATTTCTAAACAAACAGCTGGAGGCAGGGCCTTCTCTCATAGATCTCCACTACTGTGGAATGATTTGCCAATTAAGGTTAGAAATGCAAACTCGGTGCAAACTTTCAAGTGTCTACTAAAGACTCATCTCTACAGCATGGTCTATGATTAAGTGTAGTCTGGCCCAGGGGCGTGAAGGTGACCAGAAAGGCTTGATACTGTCCACCCTTGCTGTCTTGCCAGGTGGGCTCTCATCGCCACTGGGATGCCCTCCCTCCAATGCCATTCGGGGGCGGAGTCACTGGCTTGTTGTTGTCTCGCTGTTGCGCACTTGTGCAATTGGGCTGTACTCTGCTGGCAATACTCGGCCCTCTTTCAGGGTGGTTGTGGTTGGTGGGTGTCCCTTTGGTTGATGCTTGGCAATGTGGGTGGATTGATTTCCTGCCTGTTGGTCCCTGTCCGGGGCCTCCCCCGGATAGGGCCACAGTGTCACTGGACCCCCCTGTCTCAGCCCCAAGGTCTTACGCTGCTATACTATTGTGCTGGGGAAGTAGGGACAGTTCTCCTTCTCCACTATAAATCCCTGTAGATCTAAGGAATGCATTTTCTAAATTTTCCCGGTCTCCTGCCGTTTTAACCTAGGAGGACATGAGGTCGTGGCCCACACCTGAGGAGTACCAGGCTTGAAAGACCCGTTGCTGTCCCTGTCCAAAGCCCTCCTGGTTGTGTTGCAGATCAAGGCGATACCTGACGATTTCAGCTGCCACTGTGCTGACACCTCCCCCCTCCCCCATGTTGTCCCTGTCCCTGTCCATCTGGTCATGCTTCCAACCTGGACTAAGTTTAAATAGACTCTGGACTCAGCCCACATGCATTTATTACTTATTACAATTTGTACTCTTAATATGTTCACCTGGCACAGCCAGAAGAGGACTGGCCACCCCTCTGAGCCTGGGTCCTCTCTAGGTTTCTTCCTAAATTTTGGCCTCTTAGGGAGTTTTTCCTAGCCACTGAAATTCAACACTACTGTTGTTTGCTCCTTGGGGTTTAAGGCTGGGTGTTTTGTAAAAGCACTTTGTGACAACTGCTGATGTAAAAAGGGCTTTATAAATAAATTTGATTGATTTATTGATATCACGTCACCCATTCGTCGTGCTTGAGCACGTGTGACGGCACAAGCGGGGAACACGTGTGGATAACTCTGTGCCAGCTCCTCCAAAAGAGACTGGTCACTGTTATCCAAGATCTCCAATATGGGTATTACTATTCCACCGGCAATATCGTTGCCCATTACAAACGTCACCCCTTTTACTGGCAACATAGGACGTACTCCAACTCTGAACAATCCACTGACTAGCTAAGAGGGTACATTCACAATGTGCAATGGCACTGGGACACTTCCCATTTCAATTCCCTGGACTAACAAACTGGATCCACAGTATGTATCTTCGGAGAAGGGCAACACGTCAGATAGGATGAATGACTGCGCCGCACCAGTATCTCTAAGGATCCTAACCGGACGCTGAGACGCATCGTTACCTGATAGGGAGACAAATCCCTCAAATATGAATGGTTCATAACTGCGATCTGAGACTGGGACCTTCAAGCCACATTTGCCATGAGGCACCTGTCGTTTCTCTGACCTAACAGTACGAATTAGCCCAACACCTGTTGGCAGCTTGGCGCGCAGAGGTGTCCCTTGTTTGCGTTTCAGCAGGAAGCACTCATTAACCATATGTCCTGGCTGATGACAATAAAAGCATTGACGTACGTCTTTCGGCCAAGTTTGATGTACTGTTGGTCGACTAGGGCTAGGTGCCGGTGGCTCCGCAGCCCTACTCTCCGTACGAGCCGAGAATACACTCGTGCGTCAACACAAATTCGTCTGCCAATACAGAAGCTTCCGACAGTGAGTGCACTTTCTGTTCGTTTAGGTAAACAACAATGCGTTCGGGTAAGCAATTTTTAAATTCCTCCAACCAGAGTAACTCCCGAAGAGAATTAAAATCAGTCACCTTACAAGCAGTGAGCCATTTGTCAAACAGATTTCCCTTGTCTCTAGCAAACTCCACGTAAGTCTGGGTAGATGACTTTTTATGGGACCTAAATTTCTCTCGATATGCCTCAGGAACAAGCTCGTAGGCACGAAGAACAGTTGCTTTGACCACATCATAATTCAAACTGTCTTGAAGAGGTAGTGCTCACAAAACCACTTGGGCTTTTCCTGTCAATTTACACTGGAGCAGTAAGCACCATACCTCTTCAGGCCATTTCAGTGCCACCGCTATACACTCAAACACACTAAAATAAGAGTCAACCTCTGACTCTCTGAACACTGGTACCAAGGCGATCTGTCTTCTAATATCAAAAGTAGTAGAAGACCCCACTGGTGAGGATGGCTCACTAGCAGGCACAGTACGAGCAGAGGCTAACCTCGCTGTCTCTGCCTCCAGTTCCATTTTATGCAACTCTTGGTCAAGTTCCAGCTTACGCAGCTCCAGTTCTTGATCAAGTCTACGTGTCTCCTGCTCTGCCTCGAGTCTGCGCAACTCCTGTTCGAGTTTACGCATCTCCAACTGGAGAGTTTCTCGCCTGATCTGGGCTCTCTCTTCCGCCTCCACTTGGAGCCGTGTTGAACGGACATCCCTTCTGGCGTCACTGTCTGACAACGGGGAGAGTGGCTCAAAACGGGGCAGTGTGGCTGGAGCCTTGGCCTCGTCCTCGTCCTCAGACATGGATGGGCTTACAGGAGCAGCAGCCACATCACGAACAGGAGCAGCAGGCTCAGGCAGCGGCAACACAAGCACCTGCTCCTCCAACAAAACATCTAACAAGTTCTGACCTCCGCTTTAACTAAACTCTTCGGTATTGGTAAATAAAAGTGGTCAGCCAAAGCCAGTAAATCCATTTTATGGCATCTATCAAAATCCTCCCACGTGGGGTTAGTCAAAAAGGCATCCAAATCAAAAGCAGCCATCGCAAGCCAGCAACACGAGCCAACAAATACCAAACACTAAACCAGCCGATCACACAATCATAGCTGCACAGTTCAACACTAAACTAGACACTTAAACCAAGGTGCATGAGTGGCATGGGTATCAATGAGAGATCCCGGACAAGCCCCAACGTTATGTTACGAACCCTGTGGCTCTAGCAGTCTAGGGTGGATGGTACAGAGACCTGTAACATAAAACTCATGCAAAGTGGTGTAGTGTACAGGAACAGTGAGAACAAACGACACAACCAAATCTACTGTCAAACATATAAAGTTTATTATAAACACACGGTAAAGGGGGTAGGGAAAAGGGGCTGAGCTGGACCTAAGAAATGAAATGATATGGTTAAACACCCCTAAACTTGACCTTGCCTGCCTCAAGAATCACTTAGCTAACCACTAACCAATACAAAAATACAGTGGGTGGTCTGCTCAGGTCTAACTAGTGTTTTTAGATAAAGTTTTCCTACGGGTTGTGTATGCCCAAGGGTGACTTGCTAAAAACCCTCTTTTCCCAGGGACACAGGGATAAACAAAACACACAGGTTGAACAAGGACTAAACAGCACACAGCAAACAATTGACTAGACAACACCAAACAAGACACCACAGCAATACATACTCACATGAAACAGGACAAAGCGAGATGTATGTGCTAAACTAAGTGATGTATGTATGAACAAAGTGTCTGTCTGTCATAAAGGGTATGTATCTCAAGAGTGTCTATGTCCATGTGGGGTACATCAAAAGAGTTTCTCTGGGAGAACCAACTGACTGGGTTTTTAAACCAGGGGATGTGTGATGTGATTGGGTAATGGAAAAAGGAACAAGTGGTACAATTAGGAAGGGTGTCCACTGAGTGGTCCACCTCAGCAGTCAGAAGATGCACTCATGACTGCCAGGTGGGAAACACCAACGAGCACAATCAGGAACATAAGGGACACCTGGGGAAATGGCAGGAGGGGAAAAAACACAAACGCACATACAGGGTACCTGCATGTGTAACAGTAGTGTTGGACCACCACGAGCTGCCAGACCTGCTTCAGTTTGCCTTGGCATAGATTCTATGAATCTCTAGAACTCTGCTGGAGGGATCTTATGACTGTGAAGGCCATAGCATATCATTTGCCTCATTTTCATACTCATCAAACCATTCAGTGACCTCGTGTGCCCTGTGGCTGGTGGCACCGTCATTTTGGGAGAGACAACTCTCATCAGGATAGAAATGTTTTGTCATACGATACAGTTGATCACTCAAAATAACTTAGTACTGATTTGTGGTGACACTTTCCATATTTTCGACAAGTGGACCCAAGCATTACGTAGGGTTGGGTATCAAGATCCGGTTCCAAGTTGGAACGTGCATTTTGTGCATTTCATTACAGTCCATAAAAGTTGCACTTATCTGCCAGCATCTGCTACCCTGAGAGTGGAACTAATGTCATGTCACTTAGCTAGACAACTTCATGTATCCTTGAGTCGATTCTCTCCATTCTCTAACACAGATGAGCTGACATCTGCCTGACATATTCAAGGTAAAGGAATGATTTTTGCAAATTATTCTAATATATATTTGTCTTAGATACAAGTTCAGAGAGCATCACTACACCTCCGGTTCAACCCCACTGACCCCCCTCTAGTACAGAAACTCCTTTCACTTCAGTAATGAGGGGAAGATGAGCAAGGAGAAAGTGGAAGATTTGTGGTGAAGGGGTTACATCCATTTGATTGAGTCTCCTTCGTTTAGGTTGTATTTTTCTACTATTTATTTAAATAGTTTCGATTTGTAATTGTTTTTGTTGATCATTCCTTATAAGAAATAATTATTTTTTTATAAATTAAGGGAAAAAGAAACCTTCCGGAATCCTGTCACCATTCACAGTTGACTGATTATAGCCTGTATGTGCAAAGAATAAAAGTTAGGCAAATTTTGCTTCTTGAAATATGTTGTATTTCTTCTGTACCAAAAATATTGGTATCGGAACCGGGATTCGATAAGAACCAGATTCGATAAGCAGAATCGGAATCAGAATCGATGAAACTGAAGTGATACTCAACCCTAGCATTAAGGCCTGTACCGTTCTCTTGGTGTACGTCACACATTTGCTCACACACTTGTGGAAAATATGAAGGATGACCTGTAACAGCCGGGGACGGCCAGTGCGGTGCCAGTTGTTTCATGTGTTAAGTGTGTTGATGTTCTATTTATTCTGTTTCTATGTTCAGTTTATGATGTCTTGTGTTCATTGCTTTCACCTGTGTCACTTTTCTCCTCACCCGTGTCTCATTTTTCCACTATCATCACCCTATTTAGTCTTCGTGTTGGTCATAGTTCCTTGTGTCATCTTTTGTGTTCTTATGTTTTGAGTCCTCTAAGGACTTGTCATTACAAGAAAGTCTTTGGACTGAAAACCTTTATGCACTCCGCGATTGTGTCCTCGTCCTTGAAAACGTTACAATGACTAATCTGATCATATCACTTTCTTCCACATTTCTGTAGTCCAGTGCCTATGGTTTTTCAAACCATTGAACTCTCAAATGTGCATTTGCCTTTGTAATGAGGGGTGCACAGCAACCCTACTATAATATTCCTCTGTGTAGTTTTCGACGGATTGTTCTTGCTGACAGTGTGATCACGTCCTGCATTGACATTCACATTCACCTGGGAAAGAGTTGCTCTTCTGTATTTACTTACATATCACAGTAATGTCTTTTACCATAAATGGTGATGTAACTTTAGTCACTGTTCCTATTGAAACAGTAGCCAGTTGAGTAGTCTTTGTGACTGAAGCTCTTGCCATCTGTTAATGAAACCTCTTTCAAAGTCACTTAGATCCTTTCCTCTTGCCATCTTGATCCAAACTGGAGGTCAACTGGGCTTGCTCAGCATTTTTCTACATGCCACAGAGCATGATAGGAGGTTAATTGCTTAATTGTATCATGCAGTACACCTGTATGAAAGCATTTATGTTCTTCCACCCATTTATTCTGGTTTGTGTCACCCGTCTGTTATATAGTAGCAGGGCTCGGATCGTCCTAAAAAAGTGGAATATTCTTTGTTTGGGCCATGTATATATTAATTATTCAAGATTTAATGGTTTTCTGCTATTACAATCCTGTCATAACTATTATTTTCAACAATAGAGCTTTTAGATACAGGTCCACCCTGCTCCTCTCCCAACTCTTCTTACCCATCCCCCATAAAATGTTAAAATAAAACAACATTGTAAATCTTTAACTAAAAAGAGGCTGTGACAGACACATTAAAAGGGACTGTAGTGGAATTTATATTGAAATCAATGTCTTATTTTCTGCACTAAATTATTACTTGAACTTCCCTGACCTTTTAATAAACTTCCCAGTATCATTTTATGCATTTCATTAATTACATTAGCAAACTGTGCCTGCTGAGTTATCTCTGTGCTGTTTTTTCAAACAGGGAACAAGCACACAGCCAGAATGAGCAAGCTGCATCACATACTCCCCTGCCCAGATGTTACATTTTAT
The DNA here is from genome assembly GCA_016801175.1 of Esox masquinongy. NCBI lineage: Eukaryota > Metazoa > Chordata > Actinopteri > Esociformes > Esocidae > Esox > Esox masquinongy. The sequence goes on along the minus strand of JACXGI010002498.1, from coordinate 50,868 downwards.
CCCGTTATTTTGATAAGTGAGAGGACTACTGAATGTCATCTGTTTACCACTATGTTTTTTAAGTAAGGGTATATCGCAACACTACAAGTGCAGAAGTACAGTTAGTGGTTATGAAAAAGGGAACATTGTCAAATGTGTATATTTACAATAAAACTAAGCTTGTTAATGATATTGTGACACAGTGTGTAAAGCTAGCTAATTGAAGTTAACCTGTCTTAGTTGCAAGATATCTTAGCTTTCTTAGCTAGCTAATAACGCATTGTTTTAACAATTTAAAAATGTATTTAAATGGTTCTCCCCGTCTCCATTTTTGGGCCCATATAAAGTGTAAACAAAAACAATTGACAACCTTTGCCTTTTGTTTTTTAGTGGTAAAAACACAGTGCGTTACATGTTTTTTCTCAATTTTAGTTTGACTGTAGCTCAATGGTTTGACTTCACCTCACTTTAAATCACTGGTTCATTCTCGGATCTTTGTTTTGGTGGGAAAAAATGATTATTCACCCCCTAACAGATCTGGTTGGAGGACATTATCCTGAAGACATCATAATTGCTCTCATTCTATGGGAAGGTGAAAGAACCACCAACTTCTATGGTATTGTATAACGTGGGTACAAGACAGATTAGAATGTGATGATTCTCCAGTTGTACCATTGTGATGGCCCAGAGGGTGATGTAGTAATAAGTTCGTTTTATGATTAAATATTTTGCAGAATATCACAGAGAGAGGTCCTCCTCTCCTTTCTCAGAGATGCCACTGCTTAACTCATAGCATCTGTAAGGTTGGAAGTTCTCCATAAGTCTACAGTTAAATTACAGTCAGGTTGCAAATATCCTACTCATAGACACTTGTTTCTAGCGAAGTGTGAATCTTATTGCGCAGGGTGTATAAAGTGCAAAGAATCAAGTGATGGTGAAGCTGGAATTTATAGCACTTGGAGTGCTGGGCATCCCATCTGCTCAATGCTTTCATTCCAGTTTCAATGAACTAAGTAATTTGAGCAGAAAAATCCATAGTGACTGACATGGAACTTTTATGGTCATATCTGGATTTCAAAAAACTCTTGGACAGATTAGCTTAGCATCACCATAAATGCTTGTTTGTACCGGTTTGTTACCAAAGAAAACAACAATAAAATGTTGTATGAATTGTTAACAAAGCCCTTATTTAAAACATCCAAACTGTACTTGTGAAAACACTTAGCAAATCTTAAATTTCTTATCTTATCTGTCTAAGTCTGACATCATTCTGATAATGTTATGCTCCAATTAGGCACCTATTGTCTCAGTTCACAAAACCAATGGGCCATTTTCAGTAGGGCTCCCAGCACTACAAAAATCCTTTTGGGTGCATAGAGAATGAATCTGGGGTAGGCAGTAAGGAAGAGCTTTTTGAGAAGAGCCGCCCTCTCAGCTGTTGATGACAGAGAACTCTGTGTTTGCAGCAAAGCCTAAAGCGGGAAAACTGGCCCCCCATTTGCTCAGCCTCCTAACAACCAATCAGAGCAAAACAACAATGACTTTGTTCAGCTGTTTGGACAACCATTTGAGCTGCAGCTCGTCATTAAATTAACATCACAGCGGGCTCACGCCCCAGCCCTGGCTTCCCCGTTCATTGTGATTCACTCGAGGGGAAACTCATTCTTTCAGGGGATACCAGGTCAAAAAGCACGGGCGTTACAGTCTCGTCCTCGCAGCCTCTGTGTTGAATAATGGGATCCGCCACCGTGCTACTATGCGAAGGCTCGCGGAGTGGACAGTTGAAAAGAGAGCCCTTTAAGCCCTGGCAGCCGTGAAAGACAGAGACAGATTTGCTTTTTGTTTTTGATGTGATGCCACTTTCTTAGCATAGAAAGTGGACCCGGGCTTTTGTCGGTGCCAAGGCAGTTTGTCCATGGCAATAGGTTTCTCATTGAAATGGTGATGATAACCCAGCACAAGGCCAAGGCCTGTATTAGTAGGTTTGGTAAAAAAAAAAAACAACAACACCTGTTGACACTACAGTGTCTATTTGTCAAAATGTATACAATGTCTATATGTCAAAATGTTACAAAAGTGCCCTCAAGCTGTGGTACGTACAATAATCGTTACCATAGCAATTTCACTATTGAACCGGTTATACACAGTCCTCCTTAAGGGGTTACAATCACACATTGGTCCAACAACAGTTGTGTTAGCGCTTTTTCTTGCAACTATTCAGTATTTGGCTAAAAATATTTTGTGCCTTGGTTTAAAGGCTGTGAACATTTTGAGGAGTGACCCTTTTCTACCAAACTTTCTGGAATGTGAATGAGTTTGGTGATGTTGCTTGAGTGACTTGTCTTTCCAGAGTTCTTCCACGGTCTGTCTTTATCCAGTGATAGTGTGGCTATCCCACACATGCATTAAGGATGCATGCTCCTGCCGAACACATGCATGCTCCTGTCGACCATGCAGCACTCCTTAGCTTTGATCCCATTTTCAATTAGCTCCTTTTACATTGTATTATTTTTATTTTACATGTATTTTTCCTCATAAAATGTCTCATTGCATTCCCCATCTCAGCTGAACTAAACAAAAGCAAGAATTAAAAGCAATCATTTTGAAGGGATGTTACATCGCAGTCAATCAACATTGACGTATCACATTTCCGACATCAAATGCATTCCAAAGTGTACTATATCGCTAGTGCTCATTATGAACTGAATCCCTGTGTCCTTTTTTCTATGTACAATAATTACGACAAAGTTTATCAGATTTGTAGATCCAGCCACATGCTCTGATCCAAAATTAATGAAAAAGAAGAGCACCATATTGGGTTTGATTTGCTTTGGTTATCTGTTCTGTTCTCTGGAGAAATTTGATGAACACAATCGACATATATATACTAAGATGACCTTGGCAGGTCATGTTAAATCAACTAGTGAGCCATGTTTGATATACATCCCATGAACTATTTTTAAGAATAGTTTCTAACAAGATGTTTCTAACATAAATGGTCCAATTAACGCTTCACTTCATATATAGTAATCACAAGATAGCATATGAGTGAGTTTTCCACTTTTTCCGGACAGTATGTTACATAGACTTTGAAGCTTGTCCTGTACTGATTTTACTGTAGGTCTAAAATGTTGATGGCTGCTCTTGCTACAGACGACAAAGACATGCACGTTTGCCCAAGTACCATTTGTCACACAAGCGAAACAGCCTTTATAAAAACACACTGGTCTTCGGTTCAGTCTTATCTCGTCTCTCCATACGGTCTTTAATCTTATTGCCAGGAGTTTCAGACATGGCGAAGACGTTGTCTCGCAAGAGTGTCTGAAAGAGGATGCAGCGCGAGTGATGAATAGCCGCTCTTGTGCAGGAAAGAATATGGAGCGCAATGGGGTGGTTACTTTGGATTTGAATCCACTTTCTGAGGTCTTTTGAGGTAGCTAAACAATAGCCAATAAAATAGGCCAACTGTGCTTGCCTCAATGTGAGTCTAATTGAATCTGTATGTCTGGCATTTTTGTCCCACTTGTCAAACTTGTTCTATTTTGCATGTTAGTAGCTAGGCCAGATTAGTGATGGGGATTAGTGCTACCGGCCTGAAGCCCAGCCCTTGGGCCCAACCCTTAGGGGGCCAAGAGTAACATAAACATACACTACTGTTCAAAAGTTTGGGGTCACATAGAAATGTCCTTGTTTTCCATGAAAACATACATTAAATGAGTTTGAATAGGAAATATAGCTTTTCAAGTTATCTTGAAGGCCCACAGAGTAATTTTTCACAAGCCATTATTCAAATTTGTCACAGCCTGGAAGTAGCATTATTAGCATTGTCCAAATACATGAATTGAAACTGTGCATCCCAACCAACAAAAGCTGCATTGCAAGCAGAAACAAACTCAAAAAACACTTTGGTCGTGCTAGCATCGATTTCTTTTTTTTTACTGTATGCTGACAAAACTGCTGGTGGAATTTGGTGACTTAAAACTGGCACAATGCAAACTATTTTCTGTAGCCTCCACACGCACAGCCCCTGTTAGTTGCCAATGATGTCATCGGTAGATAGTAAATCTTAAGTGGTTGTTCCGGGATATTAACGGTCGTTAATAAAGTTATGTTGAAAACTTGGGTTGATACTATTGTGAACAAAACTGAAACAGGGCAAACATAAGAAGAATTAGTTCAGTTGAAAATGAGATTTATATAGTGAAAATTAAAACATTATTTTAAGGAATACAACATTGACAGGTTCTTTGAAGTTAAAAACTCCACCAGTCTTAGTTGGAAGTGTTTTGGAGTAGGTTTCTGCTTGCAGTACAGATTTTGTTGCTTCAGATGCAGTTTCAATTCATGATGGCTTATTCTGAAAAGTTTCTACGTGGTCCTTCAAGAACAGCTCAAGGTAAGTGTTATTTCACCCAAATATGAATATGCCGTTAACGTCCACTATACCAGTATTAGCCACGCCCACTAAGATCCATGCTGTGCGAAATGCCATGATTTTAAGGAAGGAAATTCACAATTTGGGCAGTATGCAACCCAAATATGGAACAGCATCTTTGCTTGAATGGGAACTGAAAATTAGGGACCATCAAGGATTATATTTCTATGGTTGGTTGAGGCTGTCATTATGTTTTTCCTAAATGTCAGAATACAATGGACACAGACTACAGTTTATGAAGCAAAGACTTATTGAAAGAGAAGACTAATTTGTTGTTAGAAACAAAACAAAATACAAAACTCGGCAACGATGCTTATGTTGATATACATGCTTATATAAAACCGTACAAAATCATACCTGTGCACACTACTGAAAATTGCTCTGGATAAGAGCCTACTATACTGTATATAGATGCTCTGGGACTGTTTTACTTGCAGATGCAACATAGGCTACAACTTTATTGTAGTTTGATATGGTGTTTGAATGTTCTATCTCCAATTTCAGCTTCAACATAATGCCTTAAGGTCACCGTTTCATTTATTGTTTGAACAGATTATAAAGATTATATTAAAGTTATTAATGCAAAAGAGGCTACTTTGATACATTGCTTATATACACACACAGCGGGCAGTTTGTGGTACACCAATCTAGTGCTGATTCACGGGGCGTGGATTCTACACGGTGTAGGAAACACGGGCCCACACACACATAATAATTAAGGCCATATACACTGCTCCAAAAAATTAAGGGAACACGTAATCATCACTGTATAACACCAAGTCAGTTAAACTTCAGGGATATCAGTCTGTCCAGTTAGGAAGCATAAGCGATTGTGAATCATTGTCACCTGTTTTGGTGCAAAAGAAAGTGACAACAGGTGCACTGGAGAGGCAACAGCAAGACAACCCCCAAAAAGGGAATGGTTTTGCTGGTGGTGGCCACAGACAATTGGTCTCTCCTTATCCTTCCTGACTGATTCTTTCTAGTTTTGCATTTTGCTAGTGTCCTTGTTACTACTGGTAGCATGTGGCAGTACCTGCAGCCCATTCAGGTTGCACAGGTCCAGCTCCTCCAGAATGGCACATCCATACATACCGTCACAAGGTTTGCTGTATCTGCCAGTACAGTCTCAAGAGTATATGGATGAGATACCAGGAGACGGGCTGTTACACGTGGAGAGCTGGACAGGGCTGTAGAAGGGCATCAACCCAGCAGCTTGACCAGTATCTGCTCCTTCGTGCGAGGAGGAAAAGGAGGAGCACTGCCAGAGCCCTACAAAATAACCTCCAGCGGGCTTCTGGTGTGCATGAATTTTCGGTGTGAGTTTGGATCCAGCCCTCAATCAGTTGGTGATTTAGGCTTCCACTCACCATTGCCATTTTGTGCTCAGCGAATTACACGATGTACAGTAAAGATTTTGATCTTTAATATATTTTGTTCATCGAGACCCGATGTGTGATTTAGGTGTTCCCTTAATTTTTTCAGCGGTGTATATAGGCGATATCATTTAACTTCCCTTCATCAGCAGACTATTTACGCTACCGCAGACTGGATGTTTTTTTTCATTATTTGAGTAGTAACTGAATACCTCAGTGCCTGTCTACCTGCTTCATATATGCCATACCACAGCCATGTGACTCACTGCCTATAGGAACAATCCATTTTTGTGAAGGGGATGATGTAGCTAATGAACTGGGCACAAATGTAGATTAAATTGAGGAACCAAGAGAGTATATGGTAAAATAGATCTCTTTTGCCTACACAGCCTTGTATGCACTGACGTGGGATGTTAGTTAATACCACAAGACAGTGGCGTCGTTAGGCCTGGGCGTCCGGGGCTATAGCCCCGGATCTCAAATTGACCAAAAAAAATAAAATAAAAAAAATAGCCCCTGATCTATTCATCCGTAATTCCGATCGCGCATTATGACAATGTAGACGTGTGGGCCGCTAGCATGTACATTGAAATTTTCTGCGTGTACATTCAAAGCCCTGTACTTTCTGTCCCGGGAGGGGCAGGAGGGTGTGCTAAGCCCCAAATGTATTGTGATCCTAGCGACGCCTCTGCCACAAGAGGCCACCCCTTTTCTGAGGAAAATCGAGTATGTAATGATAGGATATGAATCGCTCTTTATGTTCATTTCTAGCTAGTTGCGTTTATAGTTAGCAGAATTTATGTTGGTGGAGTTCTGTGTGCTGGTACATTTTCTCCAGTGTCTTTTGTTCTTCCTGTCAATCGTGTCTTAGTAGAATTTAAAATAAAACTTAGAAAAGTATCAGCAATGTCCCCTTCACTGCCCTGGGATTTAATAATTAGACCAGAGAATAAAGTGCCTCTATTGGCCCTCTAACAACATAGCATCTGGTCTCCCATCCACGACTGGCCCTGGTAAGATTCAGAGGCAGGCCAGCAGTGCAATGCACGGTGCTTTGCTGTTGTAACTGATTAACATACAGTGTCCAAGTATATACAGTTAAATATGAGTTTGAACACATTAACACGTCAGACAAAACTTTTGTATACCATTTTATCTCTGTTTGCAAAATTGACAATCTCATATCTTACAAACAAAAAGAAGATGGCAGTTGAAGATACAGACAAGACACTGAGAATGGCAGTTATTGCAGAACTAACACACATTACCACAAAACCACAAATTACACTATTACGAAAATCTTGTTTAATAATAGCTAGGCAGCCAATGCTACTGAATTACATAGTAGGATGCGCTAAAGATATTTCAGGGGTGAGTAGGTTGTAATGTATCTGATAGGTTTAATTTCCGGTATTTTCTGCTTTGTCCAGGTTGATCATGAGTCGTGTCATTCTCTTAAGTAAATCCTTGTGCACACCACTTCATCAGCTCCGAAGGTCTAAGGAAAATAAAACACAGATTCCAATAAACAGACATGCCAAGGAACTCAACATTAAGCTCAACTTATTTATAAGTTTATATCCTCAAGTTATGCTTACGCATATCTCTTTCCACTACATCAAACACTGCCATGGATGGGAGACATTGTAGGTCGTTATTGTGATGAGTGCCCACAGAAAAAAGCTAAATGTTGTCAGGGTCCTCAAAATGCTAACATTTTTGGTTTATTGTGACCAGCTATTTTCTGTCCCATCTTTTTTTGAAGCAGAGTAGGATAGCTGTGCTAATTGTGAGACATAACCTTAATTGTGAGGCGTAGCCTTAATTATGACAAATAACCTTAAAACTGATTTTAATCATAATCAATTAAATGGAGCATGCCTATCTTATGAATATGTGCCCCAGTGAAAGACAAACTAATATAACATCATCCTTTGTCTTGCTTTGAATTTCAACCTCAGAGTCTGTGTGCTTGCTTAAATTCAATGGTTAAGCCTCGGTTTGAGAGTAGACTGTTTTGGGTTTTTCAATAAATTCCTGCATATTTTTTCTGTCTGACTTATCGTCCAAAATACTCTGTCTGGGTGTATGTTTGATGATGGATAACAACTCTGTTCCTAATGTTGAACTTGGATTCCAAGATGAATTTTAAACAGGATATCAGTATTATTCTGGTGTGATTTGTGTTCTCAATTTTCAACATATGCACACTGGGGTTTCATTTGCTGCACTGGTGGTAGCTGCTAAGTTGCTTTGTTAAGAGGATATACTTTAAAAAGCTTGTTATTATTTAAACCCACATCCTCCAACACATCAACACTTTCAGTATCCTTTGGACGTGAAAGAAACAGGCAAACTGATTAGTTGGAATAAGTGTTGCAACTCAGTAGTTTGAAAACCATACTGGATGAACTGAAATCATCTGAATGGGATTATTTGAATGGGATTATTTGGGCAAACAACATTTGCAACAATATGTACAATGTGTTCCACAAGGACAGCACTTCAAACAAGAATGAAAAAAAGACAACATCCGTGCCCTAAATAAGCCATTGCGGGATATATGTCATATCGTGCTGTAGTGCGTCAAGACTTAAGTTTGAAGAGCAGTGACTGTGTCACTAGCAGCCATCTGGATAGAGCAGCTCTAACTTCAATAAGATCAATGGGATCCATTAGCGCTGCATTGGACTGCCACCAGCTGGAGGTCAGGTGTCCAACAATTGCTGGTGCCCACCTCTTTTCACTCAGGTTTTCATCACTAACCTAGTGGAAGAAAATCCATACGCTCCTTCCCTATTGTCAGTTTTATGAGCAATGCTTCGCACCAGTATCGTGACTCATCGCCAAAGGAAGAGCAAGCATGTAAGAGGATGGGTTCCATTTTCATAAAAGGAAGATTTACTATGTCATACATAACGTTGCTGAGCACACATTTTCCACTTGCCTTCATCAGTATTCCATCAGTGTACATTGTATTGATCCAACAATCTTCCCATTTTATTTTTACGCCTTGGACTTCAAATGAAATAATACCTTTATTTTATAAGGATAAGTTACTGGGCTACCTTACTTAAATATATTCAATGGCTTCATAATCATAAGCACTATGATTGAAACCCATTCTGGACAGTAGCATTATCTGTGATCACCCCAGGTCACAGGAATATCATGTTATTGGCAATACTGTGTAATACTCCTCAGTTGATCCTTTTATAAAAGTCTGAAAGATCTCATCAGGAGGCCTTCACGCTGCAATATTACTGTAGACAAAAAATTTTGATAAAGAACTTGCAACATACTGTAGTTATGCTGCAACATTTTTTGTGAGCATATTGAGCACTACTATGAGTATTATTATAATCCTCACCAGTATCAGCTCATCCCCATTCAGTTCTCTTGTCCAGTACGTCTTGGGCCCATCTCCATCCACCAGTGTCTGCTTGCACACCATCTTGTTTTCGGTCTCCCAGACTGCAAGACTCTGTGGGGCCATAGAAAGGTATTGAGGGAGTTGTCAGTTGGAGTGCCCTTAAAAACATGCTCAAAACCTGGACAAAAATGTTCTCTCCACATCGTAAAATAGATTATAAGAATTAGAACACTAATGTGTATGAAGACAATATGTTGTCATTCCCTTGTTCATCTCATCATTATGTACAGTACATTGGACACAAGCTGCTTCGATCTCTTTGCTGCAACAGCTTTATCCTCTTCTTGAACCCCCTTTATTTTAGCCTAGGGCGCATATGGGAAAAGCTCAAATGAAATACATTTTTAGCTATGAGTCTCATTGAAACAGGGTTCGTACAGAGTGCTTTAAGTGCTTAAAGTAGGCTACATGAATTTGGAGCACAAAAAACCAAGTACAAGAAAACCTTGAAAATAAGCCATTTTCCTCAGTGGTCCTTGAAAAGTATTTTAAATTGTGGTAGCCGTTTTAAAAGCTTCCCTGCTTTCTTGCAATTTTACAATTACAACAAATTTATTGTGCATTTTTTCTGCAATTACTGAGTCCAAATATCCTAGTTGACTTCAGTTATTGCATTTTTACTACAGTTTAAAATGGTCATTTATGATCAGTTTTTGTGATACAGACGCTTTCATTTCTCATCATGTAAGTTGATGTATGCTGTGATCACAGATGTACCTAATGAACACAACGTGATTTCACAATTTCATTTTTTTGCCTTATTGCACATTCAGTATTGTCATTTCTACTGCATTTGCCTTCATTGCACATCTACACATTCCACTGGTAATATACATATACTTAATATTTGTAAATTCTTGTACATTTTCTGCCCTCCTCTATTTGCACTTCTGGTTCGATGCTAACTGCATTTCATTGTACTGTACTTGTACTGCTCAATGAAAATTACGTTGAATCTAATCTAATATTGATCCAAAGGTGGCAGACTTCTGTTTCTTGTTGTAAGATTTTTTTTTGCAACACTTTATTTTCATTCATGTTCCCTTGCGAAGATTTAGAGCCAAGTGAAAGATCTGAAAGCTAGAGCCAAGTGAAAGATCTGAAAGCTAGAGCCAAGTGAAAGATCTGAAAGCTAGAGCCAAGTGAAAGATTTGAAAAACGTAGCACACCTAACCATTCCTGCCACTGCAGATCTGATATTAGAAGTTATGTCTCCTATGAAGTAGTAGGGGAAATCACTGCATTAGGAGAAAACAGTGCCACAGTCTGAAACACAGCTGTTTTATTAATCTTAATACATAGAGTCACAACAAATATGTACATAAGATTGTGTCTTAACACACTAACCATTACTGAGGGCTTGTTTACATTATGCTACATTTTCTGAGACATATCGAAGAAGACCTAAGACAATAGATTATTTTGTTGTGTAAACTTGCAGATACTGATTGCTCGAGACGCCACCTTACGAGGTAACATGCATCACATTGACAGAGCCCCGAGGAGTTTTTTAAGTTTTGCAAGACAATTCTGTCAAGTATCAAGTTTCTTTGCAGGGTCTTGACAGCCACAATCCTGTGTGGTTTGTCTCGAACGTGCCGTTGAAAATTCAAACACTATGGAAATGATTATGCAAGTCTATCTAGCGTTTTTATTCTCTCTCGTAATGTAAACAAGCCCTTAGTAACACTTTTCAAACTATTAAAGCTTTTTTACAACCAAATTATGAATTACAAAGAAATTCTTTCATTCTAATTGCTGGTAAATATAGCTCTTTTCAGTTTAACTCCAAGGACATCTCTTGAACAAAGGTGATAATGTACTCCTAGCTGTTCTCTATGCTGTTTGATCTTGTCCCCAGCAGATTATGCTGCAGTTCTTAGTCTGTGAGACCCAAATGTTAATCACCATATCAAAGGTGGTGAAAGCGATCAGAGCATGCTGGGTCCATAGACAGACTATCCAGAGTTGAACAGTAGAGCTCCGCTGTGCTCTGGGCTTTTTCTCAAGCTCTTTCCTTTCTATTAAGTCAATTTGCTACGGCCCCATTCTCCGCTATCATCCGTCTCTGGCATTGACTCAGATGGATTTGTTTTTTCTTTCCCTTCTACCTCTCCCTCTCTCTCCGTTCCTCTCTCTTTCTCATTCTCCTAGGCTCTCTCTACCTCTTTTTCTCTCCCCCTTCCTGTCCATTCCTCTCTTCTGGGCAGTTTGTTTGACCGCGTCGTGCCTTTTCTGTATCGTTTAACAGGCTGGTCGACTGAGACATTGGCTGGCTTTGGATAAGAGCCATTCTGTAAGTATTGCCTGAGCAAATAAAATGTGAGTAACATTTTAACTAGGGGAACATCCTATTTCCTGCTTTGAAAAACTGTCTACGTTTTTGGGTGACACAAGATTTCCTAATGTTCATTTAGCCGCTTCCTACATTTAGAACCCTTGGTTCTACTGTACTCGACCCCACTAAAGTACAATCTTTAAGGCCATTTGAGTTTTTCCATTTAGTTACCTCTGCCGATAAATTGTGGATCATATTGATCCTGTGTGTTGTCAACATTAGATTATAAGTATCTGAGTAAAAAGCATTTTGTCATGATGATTTCCATGGCTTGCTATGGATAGGGTTGAAAAACATTCAATGAATTCCCTGTTTTTCCAGAATTGTTGGTTTGAGGATTACATTTTTTCCCCCTTCTACTTATTCTCTGCTGATTCCAGGAATCCTTCAAATAGGTTGTCAGGGAAAAAAAGGCAATTTATTGAAAGTTCCCATTATTTTGTTGCCCTGGCTGCGGAGCTCTGTCCTGTTGTTTCCTGGCTACAGGCATGTTCCAAGATCTCTGCTGTCTGTGGATGACGCATCGTCCATCAAAGGAAAGCTGTGAGCACGGCTGTCCCTGCCACAGCCACACTATCAGCTCAAAAACACAGGCCCAGGAAGCCACCACTGCAATGCAGCCGTTTCACCCAACTCTCAACAGTGATGTGGCTTCAATGAACCAGCTCACTTTGGATACTCTTAGATGTCAACAAGGATCCCTTTTTTTTGTCTTAATAGACTATCTTCTCTAACAAGAGGAAGGAAACTGCAGTCTTTTATGGCACACAGATCTCCCAAACACCCTGCACGTAGCATGCCCTGTGGCAGGTGAGTAATTCTAAAAGTCTGTCTCTATAGCAACCAGCCGGGCCAAAAGACTCAATTTGTCAAAGTCTGTTTGCTGTGAAGTGCAGTGTTCTCCTCTCGGTGTGGATCTACGGGAGAACCGTTAATATGTTTACCAAGGTTTGCGTCAATGAAGCGACACCAGGTATTCAACTAATAAAGTGTGTAAATGAAGTATGTGCATGTACATGGCTGTGGATGCACTCTTTTATGTTTCTACAGCTTCAGTGGCCAAATTGAAGAACTTTGTGTCAATGTTAACGTCATTTGTTAGCCATGTTTTTCACTTTTGGACGTATTTAGTTTCAGTGCTCAGTGTTCCTTATCACTTTCTCCCTTCTGGCAGAAATGAGATGGCCCCTGTAAGTGAGAAGGGCCCTCCTGATCCCCTCAAATCCCCCGATTAGAGAGCTCTTTTAACCTTGTGCCAGTGTGAAGCAGCTCTCATCGTTGTGCCTCATGCAGATTAATTTGTAATCCCTTCATCACCCGCTCCCTCCACCCCATCAAATCTTGCAGCCTTGGCCAGGCCGAGGCCTATATGGTCCCTGCCACAAGACAAGCCTGGACGATGTCTAATTAAGGACTGAGCCTACTATGAAGCTGAGCAGAAGCCGACCAAGGAAATCTACTTACTGTGGTATATACTTATTCCGGGGAATAACTGGAACACAGCCTGAGCAAGTTAATGTTTATTTTATTTTTTTTTACCTTTGAGCTCTGGGGTTCCCACGGTATCACAAGAGAGACATAGTCAAATAATGTAGCTCTGTAGGCTCTGTAAATAATGTAGATGTTTTTTATTATTTTTTATTTTTTTGTTTTACATTAGTTTTAGTGGGTTTGGCTTAAGTATGGTTTGATCATTACATCCTGTGGTCTTGACTCTCAGAGTTGTAGGATTGTGATTAAAAAATTGTTAGCAAGCTGCCATGGCGCTGTTTGAACAAAAGAGAATAAAGGTGAGTAAAAGCAACAACAGAAGTGAATAAGCAGTTCTGACCATGATCATTTAGTGAGCTTCCAAAGTATTTGTGGCTGCTCTTGAGTAGCATCACTTAAGTTGGAGCTATAGTGTTAGAGGGAAGGAGTGGCTGTCTAGCTCACGAACCATCTACAAAGCTGGAGGAATGAAAACACGAAGGGAGGTGCATTGCTGAGGACTTGACTGTTTCTGATTCATTATCTCTTAAAAAATAAAAACAAGCTATTATCTTATGATGTTTACTAAGTACCCTGCTTATGTTTTTGTTGTTTTGTTTGAGAACCTAAATGGAAATATGACTTTTTGTAATATTGACATTTTGTAATCATATATGATGTTAAACTGACAAATAAATACCACTACTGCTACCCCACATACAGCCTGAAAAGTTATGAACTTGATGAAGGGTTAGATTGTATGCTTTCTGACTAACTGACACAAGACACTCCCACAGACTGTATGCATAAATACCCAGACATAGCCAATGGGGATGTGTGCCGAGGCTCAAAATGGCAGCCAAAGAGATGTCTGGGTCTATCCACTATGCTTGAGGGCACAGACTATAGGGGCTATTCTGTCTCTTACGGTCAAACAATGAACAAGAAAATGTCCTGCACAGGCTATGGAACTCAGTGCCAAATTCTGATTCTAAAACCAATTAGTTACAGACCACTGATTCAGTCGGTCTAGAAGTGTTGTTAGACATTCATTAATATCATAGCAATACCAGGATGAATATATAGGTTGGCATGTATTTTTAAGGAATTTCTTACCCTGATGAATAGCGATTTATGCATGTTTTCGTCTTTCCATTTGTAATCATCTCACCACTAAGAATGGTTCCCACTGCACAATATTTTCATAAGAATGTTTGTGGTATTTTCACTGGGAAATGACGGTTATTCTTTTCTTTCTTACATGAAGTGGAATCTGTAAGTGTCCAAGAGATGTCTGCTTTGGTTGTCTGTTACCGCTCTGTAAATTTGTTCTAAAACTGATGACATACAGTAGCGTAACCAGAGGGAACTTAGCTGGGTAGTTAGCGGTGAACACTGTTAGCATTTAAATATGTGACATAAATATGAGACCTCGAAGTATCCTCTGCTGTAAATGCAATAAGTTACCTGATGGCAAGAATGAAATAATCAGTCAGACATATTAAAATACACTTTCCTGCAATTCCTGCACTTTTACATACCTTTCTGCTTATTTGACAACATAAAAGGCAGTCAGAAAAACATTTTGGACGTTTCCCTACCAGTTGCAGTTAACATCAATTCATCCCATAATTTTGTGTAGAACAGCACATACAGTGCCTTCTAGAATGTTTGGACCCTTGATAAATTAGCAAAAAACCCTATGAAATAAGTAATCATTGTTAATTAGCTTGAACTTACACAAAAGAAATCCAGAAATTTATATTTTTGATTTTTTTCTTTTGGTTCACAACTGGAGAACTACAAACTTTGGTTGAATTTTGGGGTGAATACCACCTCCATGCCAACAAGATGTCTGGACAAGTCGCCAAATAACATAGACTCTCATAAAAACATAAATGTCACCACCTTGGAACCAGGTTCTTCTGGAAAGATGAAAGAATGTCCAAATAGCTTGTTGACATCAAAATAAGAAATTGTAAGAAATTAGTCTACACAATAGGCAAGCTGTAAATCGAAGTATTGTAATACATATTACACTAAAAGGTTTTGGAGGACTGTTCTATAATATCCCTTTCATCACTCACCTTATTATCCACCCTTCTGCCCCTAACATGACAATAACCTGCATCTGGCTCAGACATACTCTTCTAAATTAGTAAAAAAAATAATAAAAAAAAGTATAAGAGTATAAGTATTTAAGTATAGCCTATACAGTAGGTATTTCAGCTGGGTAGCTAGCTTGTTGATATTTACCATCTATATTCCATAAATGGATGTCTGAGGCACAAAGTCAAATTCACAATTCGGTTACGTCGATACACGACACTAGATGGCTTATTATTGAAACTGGGTCCTGTGATCACACTCAAATTCAGTACTGGCAGTTTGTCCCACTCTCATGGCAAACTGCTCTAGTTCTCCCAGATTTTTAAGGGTGCTTTCTAGGGGTGTTCTGATCTTGTCTTACTCTTATCCTTAATTGTCACACAAAATAATCGTAATCGGATATATTCATGATCGGAAAACTTGTTTTAAATATCGGTAATGCTTATAGGCCTACCTCATCAGTGAGTTATTGCTCTGTCACTCAGAGTGCTTATCAGTGATGTTCCTTTCTTACTCAAAATGTTGATGGAATAAAATGATCCTGTCAACTCGAATGGCCAATGCATTTTCTTTATTTTTATATATTAACAAAACATGCTAATAAGTTAATGGATTTTGTCTAATTTTAGTTTGGCCACAGTAACTGTTGAACTTTCGAGAGGGACAAAACATTTATTTTCTAACTCCCAGCTCAGTGCCACAACATTTGCAAAATTGCCATTTACTTTTACATTTGTAATGTTATTTTCTAATAAGATATCTTCCAGAAAAAAACATTCTGGGGTTAGTAATAAAATAATTCAAGCTTTGATTTAATTAGCACACATCAAACTAAGTAGACACCAGTTGAACAAAATGAAATAGTGAAAGAAACCATATTATGATGACGTCAGATAACTGACTTTAGCTGTCATTATTTCACATATCAGGAGAAAAAGTTGAACCCTGAGAAAGTGAAGAATTGAAGCTGAACACGTGTGGGTGATTGGGAAGTCACGGCGATGCAGAACAGCTTGAACCCCGCACTATAATCCCTTGGGTATTTTTTACCTAAATGTTTCTACTAAGTGTAACTCAAAGTAATTCAAATGTTCATAATGACTTTTACTCCAGTTTCCGATAAAACATTTCCCAGCATGCTCTGCTTCAACTTGATATTATAGAATTATTTTATTATCTTTGTTTTGCATGTACTTTTTACACGGACTGATTAATTCATCTTAGCTGCACAAACATCAAACACATACATTTTTCTAAAGTAATACAATCATGTATTAAAACATTTTTTGCACCCTCTAATGAAATTCTTGTTATAATTAAATCACAAAGCCATCTTCCTCTCAGTACCTAAGCTAAATTCCAATATATTTCTCACCAGTAAGATAGCAATATACCATTTCCTGAAGTACAATACTGTCCAAATAATTCTTAAGAGGGTGTAGTAACCACAGTCTGTTCCAATACCTCTTTTATACAGACAGAGGGTTTTTAAGGAATCAACAAAAGTTGGGACATCTGTTGGAATTGCTAGCATCAACTTTCAAGGCTTAATTTACTTACATTGCTGCTAAACAGCTGTAAGTTGTTAACCCATTACTTGCTCCCTGAAATGTACATTATTTTTCAGTATTTGATAACCTAAACTCTTTTAAACTCTGTCAGTTTACCACTTACCTTTGTACCATTTCAGGTAATTCACTAGACTAGAACTGCTTAAATATCTATAAAAATCTGAAAAAATGGGGGTGTTCAAATCTTTTGACCATCGTTTAACTATCCCTAAAGCATTAAATTCTGCAAACTTTTATGAACTTAAACATATTAAGGCTACTGATTGCCTTCATTCTTTTGTGTTTTGTGAACCTTTCCAGGTTTACAGGGTATGTTTGCTGGTAAGAAAATAATGTATATCGCAAGAACATGTGTTATTTATCAGGGACGTCACCAGACGTCGAGCCCCAAGCAAAATGCTTGGGGCTCAAGCAGATCAACACAGGGCTAGGGAGGGGGTGCGCTGGGGTCCTCTGCTGATTTGTCATACAACCCTGTGCAATTTAATCAAAGTGCACGCCATAAAAATAAAACGGAGTGTCTATTTGCACCCGGGTAAGAATCGCCACACGGCAGCTAATCGGCTATTTACACTAGTGATGTGCAGTTCGCGAACGATTCATTCGTTTTGAACTAATCTTTTTAGTGACTTGGGACTCACGAGTCCTTTTTTTCTAGTGACTCATTCAATTGTATCGTTCATTCGAACGTTTGACAGCGGATTACTACACCATGATCATTTGCTTCATACCCGGTCCTCCAGCTCAGTTCTCCAATCAACTTCTGTGTGCATTCGCAGAGAAAAATAGATCAAGACAGGGACATCATAAAGACATGTTTATAACTGATGATTGAACGCAGACTATAATTATTAATACAGTTAGTTGCTTCCATCACTAATTTACACCCACCCAAATAAATAACGTAATGCGTAAGGGATAGCTACGTGCATCAAAAGTTGCGTAACATAAGTCGATAGCTACGTACATTAACACACAGCAGACGCCAAAAGGAACTGGTCACGCATCTCTGTCAGCTGACTCCTTAGCTCGGTGGGGGATAGCTACGTGCATCAAAAGTTGCGTAACATAAGTCGATAGCTACGTACATTAACACACAGCAGACGCCAAAAGGAACTGGTCACGCATCTCTGGCAGCTGACTCCTTAGCTCGGTGGGTTGGGCATCAGTCTCATAATCTCAAGGTTGTGAGCTCAATCGTCACAGAAGGCACGGCTTCTACTGCGTTTCATTAAACTGTACTTGTATTTGTTCAATTACAATGAAGTTGAATGTAATCTAAAAAAAATATACCAAAGTTGATAGCTACGTGCCTCAACGGTTGCAAGTGCCAAAGGAGGATTCAATTAAAAAAGGTAGGCTACATTAAACACAAAATATAACCTTTAACAAATGTTAGCCAGCACTGATGAAGGTATACAGTAATTTGCTAACTAGTAGTGTTAGTGCTAGCTAGCTAGTGCTAACTGGCTACGCCCGGACACCTGGGTGCAAATAGCATCTGCCTTTAATGCCACCCTGGGTGTAAATAGATACATGGGCTATTCCACCCCGGGTGCAAATATCATTGTTGGCTACGGACACCTGGGTGCAAATAGCATCTACCAAAATAAAATCAATGTTGGCTGTCATTGCGCATGTCTCTTAAAACCATCCCAATTGCAACAGCTTATAAATCACTCCGTGCTGACCAAAAATATCTCCAAAAGCCAGGTGACAGTTTTCAAAATCTTTATCCAATCAATATGACATTATAAGGACTATGACATTAAATAATCGTATTATAGCCATATTTGGCTCATATCCTTAACGATACTTGTTTTGTCCAAATACTCGGCACGTCTTTAGTGCTTTCTCCCAACAGCTGTTTTCAAATCTTCACTGGTTTTCAATGGGATTTAGATCGGGACTCATTGCTGGACATTTCAGAACAGTCCAGTATTTTGTCTTGAATCATTCCTGGGTGCTTTCTGAAGTGTGTTTGGGGTCATTGTCTTCTATGACCTTTGAAAGAGACCCAGCTTTCTGAAACTGGGTTCCACATTGCACTCCAAAATACCTTGATATTTTCCTGATTTCATGATGCCATGCACACTTTCCCCAGTGACTGAGGCAGCAAAGTAGCCCCAAAAACATCACAGGACCTCCTCAATGTTTGATTGAACTATAATTTAGTCTCATGTGTCTTCAGGAGTTTCTCCTGTATGGATGTGGCATGTTCAGTTATGTTTTGACGAATTGCACTCAGGCTTTGTTAAGTCTTTCTGTCAGCAGTGGAGTTCTCTTGAGTCTTCTACCGTATAGTCCCCTTTCATTGAGTTGGTGGCAGATGGGGAAAGTTGATACTATCGTACTTCATGTCTGAAAGTCAACATGAATCTGTGTGTCAGTTTTGAGGTACTTCATCTGCCATTTAATCAATCCTTCTTTGGAATCTCCCATCCAGGTGTCACTTGCAGCCCCGTTCAGGAAGGTTGGCTACACTGGCGTGGTCCTTAAACCGCTAGATAACATTACGAATGGTGGGAACAGGAACATCAAGGACTCTGGAGATGGACTTGTGGCCTTGATTGTCCCTACTTGGCTACAATCTCATATCTAATCTCAGACAATTCTCTGTTTTTCTTTCTTCATGCTTATTGCGGTAAACAAACTGACACAAAATATGAGAGAGTAATTTTTTCTATTCAAACTGGTTGATTGAGTGGATCTCATATTACAGGCCAATACTGTACACCAGATTTAGTTAGCTGTAGTTTATGGATAGTTAGCTAGTTTGTTTAGTTTGTTATTTATTCTAGCAAAAAACAGAAGAATGCCTTTTAGGCAGAGACCGGGCTGCATCTGGATGCCTCTCTGCTGATTGCGCAACCAGCAGGTGGGGTCTGCAGACAGAGTCAGGGAGAGGTTGAATATAGAGGTGAAAACCTCCGCTAGCTGGTCGGCACACCCCCTGACGACACGTGGCTAGCGACAGAGGGCAGTCGTCCTGGTCCTCAGCAAGCCTTCCAAAAGGAATGGTTTTGGTCGCCTCAAACTGTGCATAGAAGGTGTTGAGCTCGTCGGGGAGAGAGGCGGTAGGCTGGGAATCATTGCTGTTTCTCCTTTTATAGTCAGTGATGTGTCGCAGTCCACACCACATGCATCTCGGGTCAGAGCTGTGGTAGCTAGACTCCAACTTATCCCTGTAGTCTCTTTTTCCATATCTGATAGCCATATCTGGACCTTCTCAAAGCCTCCAGGTCCCCGGAACTATAGGCAGAGGACCGTGCTCTGAGCTTAGCACAGACATTACCATTAACCCAGGGTTTTTGGTTGGGGAAAGTCCTAACATTTACCTTCGGGCCAACATCATCGATTCGCTTGGAGATATACGTTGAGGCAGAGTCTGTGTATTCATCAATGTCCCCATCGGCTGCATCACAGAACATCTGCCAATCTGTTGTTTCAAAGCAGTCCTGGAGAGTGATAATAGATTCCTCATTCCAGTGTTAAACTGCCCGAAAAAACAGTTTGTCCTATTTTAGACACTGTCTGTAGGTTGGGAGGAGAAGAATGGATGTGTCATCTGCCTTACCAAAGGTTGGGCAGGGGAGGGGTTTGTAGCTGCTCTGTATTTGTGAATAACAATGGTCAAGAGTATGATCCCCACAGGTAGGAAAGTGAATGTACTGGTGGTGTTTCAGCAAAACTTTCCTCATATTAGCCTTATTGAAGTCACCAACAACAATGAAAGCTGCCTCAGAGTGAGCATCCTCTAGTCCATTAGTTACTCCATATGGGTCCTCCAGCATGCACGTTTTATCGGCCTCCGGGTGTATGTAATGTAGACTGCTGTGATTATAGCGGAGCTGAATTCCCGCAGCAGGTAGAAGGGCCGTACTTTTATAGTTAGGAGCTCCAGGTCTGGTGAACAGTGTTTTGAAATTACTGCAACATCCGAACCCCAGCAAGAGTTACCCATACTGCAGACCCCTCCTCCTTTACGTTTACCTGACTCCAACGTTCTGTCTCCCCAGCAGGAGTTACCCATAATGCAGACCCCTCCTCCTTTACGTTTACCTGACTCCAACGTTCTGTCTCCCCAGCAGCAGTTACCCATAATGCAGACCCCTCCTCCTTTACGTTTACCTGACTCCGAAGTTCTGTCCTGTTGGTAGATGGAAAATCCAGCTGGTGTAATGGCCGAGCCAGGCACCATACCAGATCTCAACAAACGCCAGCACACAGCAGTTCGCAATGTCCCGCTGGAAGTTAATCCAAGCGTGTAGTTTGTCTATTTTATTGTGCAGGGATTGAACATTTGCAAATAAAATTCTCGGTAATGGCGGATTGCAGTATCTTGTCTGAGATCTACATTGGATACTGGCACGTTTGCCTCTCTTCTTCCTCCTTCGTCAGCGTATTGGTAAACAAATCAGCGGCAGGACAAAGGAATCACAGCAAGTGCTCCGGTAAGTAGTACCTAAGTGACAGACTGAAAGGCAATGTTAGGTTAGGCTCATAACCTTTGTTCTTTGAAGGAGGGAACTAGGTGCAACTCTTCTCAGGCCTCACACTGTTTGAGTCGCAGTGAAGAGCGGTTCTGAAATTAGTGAATACAGTTGTAGCTGGTAGTAATAGAATGGGAGGTGGGGCTCCTGGCCGTTACACACCTTTAGCTCATTATCGATTGTATTTGTTTTTAGATGTGATTGTATTTGTTTTCAGAGCGCAGTCAGTGGAATTGATACAGAACCCAAGAGCTGTTAGGAATACGTCCAAATAAAGTATTTCTATGATTGTAAATGCCATTTTCAGTCAGATGAGCAACACCATTTTATTCCTTCTATTTTTAAGGCCTTCCTACACAGTGTTCACATAGCATTATCATATCCAAGGATCTGTGAGGGGAATTCTTCCCCCAAAGAGCTTGGAAAGAGGCCTCATCTGTCTCATCTGTCAGTTCAATAATCCACATCCTCAAACGTGAGCATGAGACCAATTAGTCAGCCTTGTAAATGAATACATATTTCATGAAAATGTTCCTCCGAGGTAACGTTAGACAGCTCCAAAAGGCAGCAGTGGGCCGCGAAATGCACAAGTATACGCACACTTCAAACCAAACTTTTTTTTTTTTTAACCAGTCTTCCTTAATCCACCGATGCCCCACCATACCCCCACCCTCACTCTCAGGTAACCCCAGAGCTTTTCCCAGTGTCCTCTGTAGCTAACAAATGCACCCCTCCCGTTCACCAACCCAAATCCGTCCCATCACTGAAAGCACCCCCCACCACTCCCCAATCCACAGCACCAATCTGGTAATCACCCAACACAATCACCACTTCTCTCATGGATTGTGCTTTAAGCTCTTTGGCACTATACTCGAGTTTTCATGGAGCTGTGAGTCAACAAGTGTTATTGACATTTAAACCTTATCAGTTGTGGTAACCCATACACATTTCTTTAACTCTACTCAAACACTGTTTTTTATAAATAACAAATATGCAGGCAATGATTTCTGTGAACAGTCTCAACCTGACAGTAATAACAATGTATTCAATTGCTTGGATTTGGCACTGTGTTCAGAGTTCTTACATTTGTCATTTTCCACACATTTTTATATAGTATGCTTTATACAATTTATTATTTTTAAGGTATTTGTTCAGGCATTTTTATGCAAAACTGATTTTATCTGAGAGTTTTTGCCAGTGTTCAACACAAAATAAGTCCATAATATCGATATGAAAAATAAAATCTGCTAATTGTTCTAAATGACTTACAAATGAAAAAACAGAAAATAATTGAATGTCTTAGTATTCAACCCTGATCCTACCCTGAATGAGCTGTGGCGCAACCACTTTTTTTATTTCATAAGAGGCAATGTAAAGATTATAGGAGAGAATTTTTGCTGGAAGACCATTGATCAGGAATTGTATATTTTTTCATAAACAGATGGACATGCCATTGGTAGCCTTGTCAGCAGTATCTGATGCTCCTTAAAGTTGCAAAATGCCTTAGAAAATATTAATTGTCAGTAGGCACACGTATAACATATTTTTAAGAAAACAGAATAATATAACGTATTTTTAAGAAAACACTTTATTACAAAATATTTTACATGTTTGTAACAGTGTAATATGAAACTATGCTCAATAAAATACACTTTTTAAAGACTCCACTTTTATACCAAAACCAAAGTCATGTTTAACCCAGAACAAAATTCCTGTGTTATTTAGTAAACTGTGTGATTACCTTCCAATCCTGTTAGAAATGGACAGTTCTAGTGCCAAAGCTGAGGTCCTGTTGTTCCGTGAAGGATAGTTGTAATGCAAAAAATGATAACCAGCCTGGTTTACCTATTTCCGAGAAATCTATAGTCCAGAATGCCATACAGGTCGGGTCAGGGTACAAAATGTGTGAACAGAAACATTTATACCAAACTTTTTTCATTGTGAGCGGTCCGTCTGGGTTCAAGCCTTAATCTGAAATGGAAACTACTTCAAAATGTAGGTTGTGAACTTCTAAGAATTTTGACTTAAACCTTGCAAAGCCCAGCCGACTGGTAAGTCATTCTGGATTATACACTTGCCTTTGCGACGAGAAAGATTTCTCTGAAATAGGTAAACTAGGGGGTTGTCAAAAAAAAATCCAGGAATAGTGGAGTGGCACGGGAACTGTTCAATGCTACAAATCTCTCAGAGCATTGAGACTACTTTTTCTGGGGTCCACACAAAACATGCTGTTTATGCACAAACTCTGTCCACAATAGAATGAGCAGTCTATACAATTCTTCCGAGCAAGCAAGCGCATCTGAACATAACATTTTGCTGAACAATCCCCTTAATTTGTAATTGTTGCAACCTTTTCAAGGCCCAGTAAAGGTGCTGCCAAAAAAGCCATGTGATAGAAGACGGAACCACTTAAAGCATTGGACATGTAACATCATCTAACTCACATATCAAATTAAACCTAGTCTAGAACTAAAAAACAAGCTCAATGGAGTTTTCTGTTGAACTTGATTTATTAGTCATAGACTAGGCTTAATCCGTGTCTGCGAAACCAGCCCAAAGTGTTTTGCCAGCAGTTGTCTGTAAGCCATTCACAAGGTTGACAAGTTTTTGAGGTTGACAACATCGGAGAAATATTTACATATTCACATTACAACAATCCTTAAGTCCTTGTAACAGGGATTTCATGGCAATTTTTGTTAATCAAATGTTCTATGTATTCCTTTAACATCCTCTCTTGTGTGCTCGTTGTTGAACCACTGATATGTTGTAAGCTGTTTTGAGACCATGAGATGCTGCTGGAATGGCTTTCAATAGCATTTACAACTTTCTGAGAGAAATTACACTGGTCACTCAAACATTGATAACATGTTTATAAAATATAGTCCACACTTCAGACGAGGCCACAATAAAATGCATAACTATTGATTAGTAAAAAATTTGTATGGTAAAATGATTACTAAATAATGAATAAACTATTTACCAATCATTTACTTATGCTTTATTGTGCATAGTTATTTTTAAATGCAGACAGTATTTCTATATCTCGTGGATTAGATATAGTCAATGAAGCTGTTAGACTGAACAAGAAGTTGCTTCAAGAACAATTTTTATTTAGCTAAGTGTAATTTTCCAAAATCAATTGAATACTCAATCATTATTGACTTCATGTCATATAGTTCCTTGAAATGGTTGTGCATTACAACACTTACCTTGACCACAGTATGGAGAATACCCTTTCCACAATACCTTGCATTTTCTGCCATCCACCGTTTCCTCGTCAAACTCCTGGCCGATGGTGAAGTTGATCTCAGTGGTGCGGACGCTGGTGGAGGTCTTGATGTAAAACTGCTCCCCGTCCTGACGGATCTCCACGTGGGGCTTGGAGGCAGCGGCCCCAGCCACCTTCCTCAGCATGGCATTCACGCCTGAACAGCCACAGACAGCAGTGGGAGACAGGACGGAAGAGGTAGGGCAGAGTGAGTTTGGCCTGATTTAGACAGACAGACACCCCCGCCACCTAGATCCGTCTGGGCAACATTTACCCCAAGCACAGTCCTCGACTTGACCCCTAACTCACCCCCAACCCCGCCTCACCACTCTGGCATCTGTGGACTTTCTCTTATGTTAGATAGTGGGAATATTTTTTTCCCTGTGGCTAACCAAAAGAAGAATAGCTTTTAAACAGCAATTGAAAGTGGTAAAACAAAATAGTAAAGCATTGTTCTTCTGGAAATTGCTCTGTGTTTTCCAGACACCCTGGTTGTTTGCCAAAAACTATGTGTATTGCAGAACATAAATAACATTGTCACTCTTTGGGTGGAAAGAATGACAAATAAGACAAATGCTTGTGACTATGGGAGTTGTGTTAACCAATCTGTTGCTGAAAACATTTTGGCAATGCGTCCTGGGTGAAATTAAGTATTTGGCTTGATTGCACCTAGAATAAACAACAACTCTTTCAAAAAGGCCATATTTCAATTGGTTTTCTGATAATCTAGAGGCCGACAGTGTGAAGCGGTGACTGTCATGCATGGCAGTGTCAGAGCACAAGTGTTTCGGCATTCCCTTTGACACTCCGTCTGTCCACCCCTACTCCCATTGTGTTACCCTTCCCGCGTAAGGACATGCTTGCCAGGTCATGCTGGTCTCTCTCTTTACTGTCCATCTCATATCATGCCCAAAATGGCTACCGATACAGAAACACTTTGCATTGTTGGCTATCCAAGGAGAAAGATTCCCAGTCTTTCACCTCTCTCGAGCTATCCTTAAAAATGCATTGATCGTGAAGGGCTTAAGATCCTTTTAGCGCCTTGTCTACAGATAATTTAACAGTAGGCCTGAACTTAACCAACTGTATGCAACTGGCAATACCATGAATCGAGCCCAAGACAAGGGAATAGCACACTCTGACACAACATTATATTGCTAAGCTATGCAGAGTGCTGCATGTTCTTTCCATGTTGCCATAGTCCAAAGTGTGTCCTGCTTCAAATCAACAGATGATTATAGGGATATTGATGAAACAGGTTGGATGGTGTCAGAATCCACATTAGGCTGATGCACAGATGTGTTGACCACGTACTTATGCAAGAGGGAATGAATGATCTGCTGGGGCAGATGTGGTTAATGTGGGCGTGACTTGATGAAGCACTGAACAGATGGAATGCATGCAATCCCTTTGTACCATACCATCTTAACCAGGAGTAATGCTACTCAATGAGGTCCTTCTTGAACTGGAATGGCATTTGCGTCCCTTAGGTTTGCCACTATGGAAAACACTTCAAAATGGCAAATAGTTACTCTGCATTATACATTGTTTGGGGCCATGAATAATGTACAATGCATTTTTTTAAATTCCTTTGTTACCCTTATTTTATTATTTACAGATTTCTTTATTTTTCCAGGTAAGTTGTCTGTGAACACATTCTTTGATTTCTTTATTTTTCCAGGTAAGTTGTCTGTGAACACATTGTCTTTTAATGCAACAACCTGGAAGCAGTTCGGGTTACCTAACTTTCTCATCGACAGGAATACAGATTTCTTCCTCTGCCGGTTCAGCGTTCTACTCTAGCAACCTCTCAGTAACCAATTAGATGTTCCAACTGCTACTCTGCCTGCCACCTCTATGGTCCAAAATTGGCAAAACTGAGTTTCAGTGATGTTTTTGAGGATGTAGAGATCCTATTTTTCTATTATTTTGAATTCTAGTATGTGAACCAAAGTATTTTTCATATTTTATAGTTCAGTACAAAAAGCCCTTATGACAAAGATATACAAGGATAGTGAACATTTCCTCTGGTGACAGACGGTTATTTAGGGAGGGTTCCATATACCAAATAATTAGCGAATCACGCACATTTATTATGTTATATATTTGAGGCTTTGGTGGATAATTTGGTACTTTTTAAATCCACTAGTATGACACTTGGTGTTACTTAATTTATATGAAGGCAAATAATATTACAAGGAAAATTATGAATGATATTCCATACAGAAATTAATTGTAATGGACCAGTAACATTACTTGACCATCTGTGGCCACTTTGAGAAATACTCAAAAACCTTACATTTCTCATTGGTTTTTGATTATTTATTTAGATGGCCGTTGTTACTGTTTCTACTAGTGGCACAGTGCTTTCCTAATGCCAAAAAGTATTATAAACTCTGTGGCCTCAGGGGGTCTAAGCCAGTGCATCTGGTGCAAATGTTCTGCTGCAGCACTGAATCTGTCCCAGTGCTCTTCTAGTAAAGATGTATTCTCTATCAGAAATAAAGCATAAGATGCACCAAACAAAATTACAAGAATTATTTCTGGTTCTGCAGCCATATTGATATATGTTAATATTTCATCACAACATGAGCCCAAATACATTGAAATGAATGTATACATTATAAAAAATATACATTTTCTCTGAAATGCCCAAATTCCACTGCTATTCAAGAATGAACCCGTTGAACAGTGATTTGTTGGGCTGATGGACAAGGAAAATAGAATCAATGCTGATTAGTTCACTGAGTTTGTTTGGTAAAGACTAAGCAAGGTCAATAGCTGATAGGTTACATTTTAAAAATGACTTAGTCAACCGGGAGACATCATAGAGGTCCATTTCAACTCTGGTAATTAATTTACAATTCATAAACTGAACAGTAATAAAATTTGTGCTAGTTCAAACAAATTGGGTAGAGGAAAATACTTATTTCTGTTTTGGACAGTAATGGCTAAAAGGTTTCTGCTTGTGAAAAGAAAGCCAGTCGGTTACCTTCGGCTTCCTAAATTGTTTAATGGTGCTCCCTCCTCTGAACAACAAGCACACCCAAACAACCCGTAGGGAAAATTATCAGCCAAAACCACAAAATATGGCTTGAGTGGCAAGGTAGTTACAGTCAGGACACTGAGACCTATTTTAAAGCCTCATGATTAGCAAGGAACAAAAGCAAGTGCAAGAAAAGAAAATGCACAAATGACAGAACGGAAAAGATAGGACTCCATATACGGCACAGACACTGCATGCCCTACTTAAACATTAATTAATAACGCTGTTCACATGCAGCCGACGGTAACAGGACAATGTATGCTGTGCATCATTGGCATTCAACAGACAATGTTCTACACATGTCTTGTAACTGAGATCTTTCCCACTGGCGCTTGCTGTATGTTCTCTCTCTCTCCCTCTTTAAGATGAGGAAGGACAATGCCATATTGTTGGACGTGAAGCAATCCACGCCAAGGAGAATGAAAGCTGTTCCTTATTGCACATGATGGAGAGGTTAAAGGCTCTTGCAGGGAATTACAGTGCAGGCTTTTGAAAAATGAAAGGGAAGAAAAACAGAGATGAGAGTGGAAAAAACAGCAAGAAGGGGCTTACCAAGGGCTTTGAGAAGTTCATCAAAATTTTCACTGCTCTTCATTTTCCAGGTGCCGGCAAAGTTGGGCATTTCTGCTGACAGTAAGGCTGTGCCTGCAAAAGAACCTGCTCCGCGTTTTGCTCTTCCTATACCTTCTATCTCTCTCTCCCTCCCTCACCGTCCTCTTATCCTTTCTTTTGCACTCTCTTCTCCAAGCACAACCTATCTGTCTCACCTTTTTTTCTTTCTCTTTCCTTGTGTATCTCCCAATTTGTAAGATTCACCCTCCTCTTTGCCAATAAAGCCAATGTATCTTCAACCTTTCTCTTACTGTCTGCTTTTTAGTCTCACTAGTATCTGTCTCGCTCGCCCTTTCTTTCTCTAGGGTCGGCTTTGACCTTGTCTCTGCCACTAGTTATAGCAAGTGTCTTTAATCTGACTCACTATTGGCCCCTCCCCCTGGAAGCCCTACCCCATTATTAAAACAAGACATTTCACACAATCTGTTCTGAGATCAGACAGAATACAACACATTTGTCATTGCCTAACCTAGATTGGATTCAGAACTGGAAGGATCAACCTTTGTAATATTTAATGTTTAATAATATATATTTGAAGTATTCATATTTTTAATAACCTTCTATGGGGCATTTTAATGTCTGAGACTCACAGATTATTCAAATTTAGGTTGATGGGGTTTTTGTTTTTTCAAGGCCACTTTAATTTAAATGCTTCAGGCGAACTTTTCTGATGTGGTTGACTTGTTGTATGGTTCGAAATGGTATCTGTGGTTTTCAACTTGTGGTCCACAGTCCACTGGTGGTCTATGTCGGTACTGTAGGTGGTCTGTGATTTATTTAAAGATGGTTTAATTTTAAAATTTGTTTTCTTCCAAAAATAATTGCAGTAGCTATAGTAAGCACTTTCACATACATTTGTGCCACCCTTTGCTGGACTCTCAGAAGCTGTTCTTATGTCGAAACACAGATTTGAACAACATGACTGCAATCAAGATCTATTGAATGAGATTTCATTGTCCCCAAAACAGAAAAGATGGGGACTGCTGCTTTATCTCATCCTAGCTTATTTGATACTATATCACACATCTATCCACTTTTATGATTGTCCATATCACTCTTAGGATTGTCTTTATCTTTTGTAGAACACTAAGGGGTCATCACGTAAAGTCTGAGTGTATCATACTGAAACATATTTTTGAGGTAGAACTTCTCTTGTTCAGGTCTCAAAGATTATTTTATATACACATTTTTATGAGGAAAGTGTATGCCATTTTTTTCTTACTAGTCAAGACTTTCATAAAGTAAGTAACACTCAGCTCAAAGGTTTTTCAAACAAAATGTTTACAGTAATTAAAATGAAACTGATGTGCTTTTTCTTATTGGTTAAGACTTTTGTGAAATTATTCAAGTGAAACAGCTCAGCTGGAAAGTTAAACGTATACTTTTGGATTAAACACTTTTGGATTAATAGTTTTTTGGGGATTAATAGTTTTCATTTCTTACCCAGTTTGGCACAACGTACCTCCCAACTTTAAATCCCATAATCAGGCTAAAACGTTTGTATTTTTTTGTAACAGCTTAGTGCAGCAAAAGAGAAACTCACCTATCATTTTCACAACACAAACTTTTGTTTTAAATTACTTTATTATCAGATAATGAGCCCCAAATGGCAGAGAATATGGGGAGAATTTGCGCTAGTTTTTAACTTCATGTTTCCAGTTATTTGTTATAACGATGTTTGATTGAAAAAACCTTAGGGTTGTGTAATTTAAAAAAAATATGGAGGTAGAGATCAGAGAGTTTAGATCCTCACAGTACGGGCCCCCTAAGCCAGCCATCACAGGCAGGCACCAGATGAGCATTCTTGCAACTCCAAAGCACTGGGCTCTGTCAAGAGTTTCATGCCAGAAAAATCAGATCAGACCTGCCAGCCTAGGTGATTAGAGAATAAGTAAGAAATATAAATAGATCATAAAATTAAAATGTCACTCACAAACACACACTCCTATGTTTTTTGGGAGATATAGCTGTATAACACATCGACAGATTTTGAGAATATGTTGTGCAATTTAATGTTTCTGTAAACAAACAATGAAAATGTACATATTTTCTTATATTTTGTACAGAGCTGTTTGATTATGCACATGTATGAAATGTGTATTTATGAAACACAAAATGAATACACCTCAAACACTATTCCACAATATAAGTAGATGTTTTTAATATAACAGATGTTTTGGTTGAGTGAAATTAAATCAGTTCAGTTAGATTTGTTTGCACAAAAAATAGAAGTGAAAGAGTTGATAACAACAAAGGTAAAGGAAGTATAAAGGCGAGGTTGGAAACATTTTTCTATGTGTGTGTACCCAGTGTTCTCTTTTTACCTAAAACAGGAAAATAAAAGTACTGTGTAATTTTAGTAGGACACAGTTTTACCCATGCCTTTCTCAAATGAATGCAAACCTATTAACATCAGCCATATTCAAATGAATAACCTCTGTTATCAGCACTTCCCTTTTAGCATGTTGCAGTTAATGCAAGACATCAAGTCATTATAGACCATCATTTCCCAAAGTTGAACATAATGAGTCTTTTGGATGCGCCCCATGACTTCAGTAATGAGGTGAAACCAGATCTGGGAACAAAGACCTGAGGTAGAGATGTAGAGAATACATGCCCTTCATTGCTTTTGAGGAGAGAATGTTCCCTGTAAAAACATCTAAAGTGCACTTGATTAAGAAAAACTCTGGTCTGGAAGTAAACACTTATAAGAAGAGCATAGCAACAATGACGCACTTCCATTAACAAGTGCTACTAAGCTGAATAAGCTTGAGAGCCTTCTGAACATAATGTATGTTCACACTGTACCTTAGCCTAGGGCTAAGAACAATGTAGTGTGTAAAGGCCTATAGAGGACAAGAACCCAAATAAAATGGACATCTGCACATACGTATGCACACAAGCGCACTGAATTGCAAAAATGGGAGAGATGTTATTCACTGGATTCCTATCTGAACTGTACCGAGGACACCATAAACAGAATAAATACCCACCAAACCCCTGCAAGCACTGTTTTTATCATAAAATATTTAGTAGTACCTACTATACATGAAATTGGAACTGAATTACCATAAGTGCAAAACAACATTGCAATTTGTTTTTGTTCTACACCAATTATTGGAATTTGTGTGAATTTTGCTATGCATCTGGCATTGAAGGAACAGAATGCTTATAGGACCTAATTTGTATTGTTGTTTGATACTAGTTGATACTTTGTTCAGACATTTAAAGAACATGCATTTTGAGGGCCCAAATCTCCCATGTGCGTGTTATGGCTTGAATGCTGGTTTGAGGTTGAAAACAATGGTATTGCAACTATCCAAGCCTTTGATATTTGCCTCTATCTTTGATGATGTTGAATATTTCCACGAAACAATATAAAATTTAAAAAAAAAACCTTAGTATTGCATTCATAATGTTCGTAATACTGTGCTGACAGCTATATCATTCATATCATGTGTCATGTGAAAGTATCATGGAGTATTGCGCCATTGT
Organism: Esox masquinongy; assembly: GCA_016801175.1. NCBI lineage: Eukaryota > Metazoa > Chordata > Actinopteri > Esociformes > Esocidae > Esox > Esox masquinongy. Next base: position 19,243 of record JACXGI010002498.1, on the reverse strand, counting down.
CGTTTTCTTGGGTTGGAGGACCCGGATGAACATATAAGTACACATACACTGCACATCCAGCTGCAGTTTAAACTGAACATATAAGTACACATACACTGCACATCCACCTATAGTTTAAACTGAACATATAAGTACTCATACACTGCACATCCAACTACAGTTTAAACTGAACATATAAGTACACATACACTGCACATCCAACTACAATTTAAACTGAGAAACTCAGCCCTGTCAAGCAAGAAACAAGCATTCAAAATTGTAAAGCATTCATCGTCATATGGCAGTTTTATTTTACTATCACTGGAGCCAGACACACTGCTTGCCTAATCTTTTCAAATTCACCATCATCACTGCACAGGGAAAAACCCCAAGTCATGGAAAGAAATGCATATGTGTCTGGAAATGACATTAAGCTCAACTATTCTGTCATGGTTAGTTAAGTGGCACAGCCAAACAGCAGAGGCTCACAGAATACTGCAAGCCTTTTCTGAAAAAGTAGATTGGGTTACGGGAGGTAAACAAAGACAAAGTAATAAAAATTTAATGTGTTTGTGGCTAATGAGCTAGCAAAAATGAAGACTTATAACATGTGTGTGTCATTCTTTGGATGTTAATCAACAAAACATTACATGAATATAGTAGCTTACAACTCAGTATTCTTCTGAGCAAGTGCATTTTTCATTATGCGTACAAGTTTGATTTTGAATGATTTTTTTGGCTGGCATGGTTGCATTTACAAATTGCTCTAGATCTGTTGAGGTTGCATGAGTCATTTTATATCCACACTGGAAATGTGACAAGATCATTTAAAATTGAACTATTTTATGAACTATCAGAAAAAAAATTAAACAATTTCTCTGGTATGGAAGAATCTTAGATACTTCACAGACAGCATAGGCTTTGAAACCGTTTGACACGCCTTATTTCTGTTCAGGAAGTCCAGTCCTCTCCTGCTCGACTATTTACTAGTCACAGGTGACAAGGTGTCCTTGTGTTACCTATCTCGGTTCCTATGTTGTGTCTAAAAACGCATAGCGAAACTTTTCAACCAGCATGCTTTGCGGTTTGTTGTCAAGGCGGTTTGCTAAAGGTAGCTAGCTAGGAAAACGTTTTTCATGTAGCTGTACTTTTTACTGCTGTGATGAGATAAATCTAGCTTTCTAATTTATAATATACGGCACATTTTTGCATTATCCAATTGTTCTAGCTAGTTTCACGTAGTGTATTTTTGTCTGTAACGTAGCTACTACTGTAGCTATCGGCTTTACAACTGTACCTACTAGGGTAGCGTCAATTCACAATAGCTAAGTTAGCTAGATTGCTACTGTAGCTATTATTAGATAGTTTGGTTTGCTAGATGGAAAATATTAAACGTTGGTTAATGTTATTCGTTTACATTATTAACTTTCAGGACTTGGACGTTAAAACCGCTTGCAAGATCTAAAGAATAACCATGACCACTCAAGTAAGTGATATACTTCTTTACTAAGATAACGTTACCAAGGCCGCCTAACTAACATTATCTTGTTACTGTAGCTTACTACTACTAGTACTAGTTATGTCTACAACAAACGGTAGCGGGTAATGCGACGCGTTGCTAAATTAGAAACAATTAGGGATTCGAAAACATCGGAGGTTATGTGGAAGCCAGGAGTGAAATTAAATGTCAACCATGCAGATTGTACGTTGCGCTGGCCCTTCTGCATGGAAATCTGTGTAAGAGAAAAACGATATCTTATATAACAATAACATACAATAAATTAAACTGAGAAAAAAAAAACATTGATGAGGAATCGCATGATCTACAACAGGCCTACGTTTGGAATGTCAGTTTATTTTTGTTATTGTTCAATTCCTTGCTAAAATGTTCTCCTTCACAAGGTAATGGCCATCTCCACAATCAACAGGTTTTTTAATTGAGTTTTTGTAGCATTATGACACCTGGGTTTGAATCCTGCTCACAGATTAGACTAGGGGTCGCAGAGCGTGGTGCAACTGGCCAGCACTGTCCAACTTTTAGGGGTTAGTAATATTGTTGCCTTGTGGCTTGGGCAGATTTGAAGATTGCAGAGTGCTTTCCCTCCGTCTTATAAGGACTATGGTATAGACTTGCTGATTGACCAATCAGCTTATTAAGAACCAATATGGCATCAGATGTGCTTCGGAGAACAGACATCTTGAGGTCTACTTTTTCTGCTGGGAGTGGCGTTGATGAGGCAGGGCCTTAATTGCATATGGGGATAAAAAACAGGATGAAAGTTAGTTGTAGTTTCTGGGGTGTATTCATTCCAACAAACAAAACGTTTTATTTTCTATATGTCACATTCAATAATTAATGCACACATTGTAATGTCATGCATAATGGTTTGTGAAAGCAACTTGTGTACAATCCACTAACTATGTGCCAATGTATTTTCTTTCTAGTACAGTATTCTGTTCAAGCAAGAACATGGTGAGTATTTTCTAACAAGTCTTCAATATTAGCCTCTCCTTGTTCAAGATTCACTGCCAATTCACATATTTTTGGGTGGCGTTTTGCCCACAGCCCACGACGATGCCATCTGGACTGCTGCGTGGGGCAGAAGTGAGAGAGATGGTTTGGAGACCATAGTCACTGGCTCTCTGGATGACATGGTGAAAGTCTGGAAATGGTAATGATGTGTTTATTGAATCCAATTTAATTGAGTCAGTACAGTTCACTACAACAGCCCCCTGCCCAAACAAATACTCACAAAATGCCAGAGAAAGTACATGGGAATATCTTGGTATGACAGTTTGTAGCTGAGCTACCACCTTTTTGAAGTTGACCGGTCAAAGAATTTAGGTATCCTAGGTGTCGTTACTATGTAGAATCGCCAGATATTAGCTTATAACCACATGGTCACCAAACGAAAATATCATGCTGATTGTTTATTAATTATAGGCTAACTCAGTAAAAACAATTATGATGGAAAAGAGAAGCCCTGGAGGGAAGGGGTTGGAAACCCTGTACTAGATGTCAGCCATTAATTGCTGTCTGTCTGTCTTCACTCAGGTCAGATGAGAAGCTGGAGCTGCAGTGGACCCTGGAGGGCCACCAGCTGGGTGTAGTCTCAGTGGACGTCAGTCCAAATGGAGCAATCGCAGCCTCAAGTTCCCTCGACGCCCACATCCGCCTTTGGGACTTGGAGTCCGGGAAACAAATCAAGTCCATGGACGCAGGCCCGGGTAGGACAACAGTGTGTGGTGACTCTTAATCCACACTGAATTTGATTTACTTGCCAGACTCTTCAGCCGAACGTGTAGTAGCAACGCTTGGTTGAGAGTGTTTTATTTGTTCAGGAAGTGAATGAAAACTCAATTCATGTGTTAGAAAAAACATTTTCGTTTTCACTTCACAATTTAGAATTGACCCTGTCCCCAGCCACCCTGGGACATGTAGGGTTGACGTTGAAACTCTGATCCGTTGAGGTTCAGCAGGTCTCATTTAGTCATGCTGCCATTTTAAACAAACTTGCCTCAACGATTGACCACAATTACCAACTTACAGCCAAAGCTAGTGATGGGAACAACATCTGGCCCTTCGGGAATTTTGTATGACTTTGTTTAGCTGTTGACTTTGTGTAATTAAGGACCAGTGGCACAGGAGTTACATCATACATCTGTTGTAAAGCCTTCTTAGTTGGCTGTCGCTGTGTCTTTTCACAGTAGTTACCTCAAAAGTTTTTACCCTTGATTACTTTTCCCTCTCCATTCATTCAAACCGCTTGAGAAACACAGTAGCACACACTAGTGTCCTGGTTTTTACTTTTGTGAACTTCAAATATAATAATATACTGAGCAAATGTTAAGGTTTGAATCCTCAACGTTCTCAATGGTTTTACTGAGTTACAGTTTGTATTATGAAATCAGTCAATTCAAATAAATACATTTGTCCTAATTTATGGATTTCACATGAGAAATACAGAACAAGGAACCAACACTTTACATTTTACGTTGCGTTTATGTTTTTGTTCAGTGTATATTTGCCATCTAGCTGACGCTTTTGTCTGAAGCTATTTACGGTCTGCAATCAAACCTGGTACCCTGGCATTACAAGCACCATGTTCTACAAAGTTAGCTAGCCCAGTATGTTTTTTGTTTTCTGATATTTTATGGGGTTTTTTTAAACAGCTTTTTAAAGTGTTTTTTGTCTCATTCTAGTTGACGCCTGGACAGTAGCCTTCTCCCCAGACTCCAAGTACATTGCCACAGGAAGTCATCTGGGAAAAGTCAACATCTTTGGGGTTGAAAGCGGCAAGAAGGAGTACTCCTTAGACACCAGAGGGAAATTCATTCTAAGCATAGCTTATGTAAGAAACTATCAAGATTCTATGTCATGCTAATTAAGTGTTTGCTAGTTTCAACAATGGGTGTGGACATTTTAGCATTTAAACAACGCCAAGCTAATTAATGTTACACACAATAAAATAAAAAAACGCAAAATTATGACCATGTTACACTTATTACAAAACTGTCACTAACAGATGCCCATCATAAAGTAATTGTAACAATAATAAAAATACCCAGTGCAATAACGTTGTAGAGTTAGGGCGAGGGGGAGAAAAGCAAGCACCGTGTGAGGGGCGGAACTGTTCCCTCCAGTGTTTCGGGGAACAGGACAGACCTAGCAATCAAGTCGATTCATCCTTACCTGGGAAATTAATTTATTGGTTTTTATTTTTTAAAATATGTGGTTCTTATGACAGCATCAAATCACAAGAACCATATTTATCTAGCAAACGCTGGGCTAATTGAGGATACAGAACTTAAAGGTGTGCTGTGTAGAATCCTGCCTCTAACAAGATTGAATTATAAACAACTACACAACTTGTCTCCTCCTGTCCTTCCTTCACCAAACAAAACTGGAATAGTATTAGCTGGTTTGGGGTGGGAGGATAGTAATGCGAGTGACAAAAACAAGTTTGAGGAAACTACAAGTCAATGCAAACTGATAGACAGATCGATGCAAATATTTAAATGGGGAATATATCAGGCACTGATAGGTAAACTTTTGTAGACAGAAATTTGAAACTCTCACTTCAAATATTAATTGTAGATATTTTCTGGTCATTTATTCTAGTAGAACAATGAAAATCTTACATTTGGCCCATTTAACTGTTTTCTAAATAGCAAGCCCACCTCTTTAGTCAAGTAATCTGTCCATCTGATTTTAACTTTTAGTTCTGTAGTTTTAGTTCTTATGTTGATTACCCAGATATCTCCTAATTGTCACATGAAGGCTGCAGCATGAGTTTAGTCTGGTGGCCATTTGATGTTGTAATTTGGACAACAACAAGCTACATGCGGCGATTCATGTGAAAAAATTTTTATATTTCTTATTGGTTTTACCTGTTTAAGTAGATCTGTTTTGCTTACCAATTAAAATGCTCATTAGATTCTAGTCCCAATGCAGATTAAACCTTTCACATTGTAATGCAATGGTCTTTTGACATTTACTGTATCTTACTGGCATTCATACTTTTGGCATAGAGCTCATAGCAATGTGTCTTTATTCAGCTTCCCAAAAACTCAGGTGTCATGCAGAAAGGGAAGACATTTGTAGAGAGCCATGGCAAGCGTGAAAGAAAATGTTAGTGAGGAGCCAGGTGTGCAGAGACCATTTCTGTCCAGACAGTTTTATCCAGTCCCACCAGGTAGCCATTGGATTAGCCAGGTTGATCTTAGTTGTTTGAGCTGTAGCCTCTCTCCGTCTTACTACCCTGGGAGTCAGCAGAGCCTGATTAGTTTGTGCTAATCTCAAAGCTTGTTATGAAGGAACATTAATGAGGATAAAGTGCACATCCATGACATCGGCTGAACTGTCGGAGAAGGCAATAAAGCAAAAAGATATCTGCATTTTCTTATAGTTATTAGCTGTTACTGGGGTTCATATATTAGTGGGTGGCTATCATGATACGCAACTTACAAATCATGTAATTGTAAAAGTAAAAAATTGTAAAAGTAATTGTAGATATTAAAATGCAACGTAGACTGAATAGCTCAAAACCAGCTTCTTGGCTATCAGAAATCTAGGTCTGCTTCAATTTGGTTTGACTTTTCCTATTATCTTCTCCCCCCAGAGTCCAGACGGAAAGTACTTGGCCAGTGGAGCTATAGATGGAATCATTAATATCTTTGACATTGCCACTGGGAAACTACTCCATACGCTGGAAGGTACATTGTCTTTGTTTCTTTTTCTCTCTCCCTCCCTTAATTCTTTGGGCCTCTCTTTGTACCTCATTGTTTTGCTACATGAGTCAATCTACCGAGCATAATGTCACTTGTCTTCGTGTTGATTAGGTTTAGATCTCACAAAGCATTCTATCTCCAAGGTATGTGTTTATTTATCAGACCTGTGTTCTCTCTCCTCCCTCTCTTTCTATAGGTCACGCTATGCCTATTAGATCGCTGACGTTCTCGCCAGACTCGCAGCTCTTGGTAACTGCTTCAGACGATGGCTACATCAAGATTTACGACGTGTAAGTTCACTGGGGAGTTAAAAGTGAAACAGCAGTCACATGATCTCTCCATTCAAATGGCCAAGCTCCTTCAAAAACACTTTAAAGAGGGATCTCACCTTGTCTAAAAGTGACCTGACCCTGTCTAAGACAGACCACCACCAAACACAATCCCAATTCAAATGAGATTCAGGTGTGCAGCAGGTCGTTTGGGGGAGTGGTTGCACTGCTCAGTTTCAATGGGCTAAAATGTGATGTCATTGTTTTACTGTCTTTTAAACCAATGATTGGTTTCCAAGATGGGACTTTTCCCGTGGAAGGAGATTTCAAATGGATGATCATGTGACTGCTTTTCCCCTATTAAAAGCCACCTGATCCCAATGCGGTCTAGTTTCGACTCATTTTTGGCCACAGTGGCATTGAATAACTATTAAGTCGTCTTTTATCATGTCTGAATTGCCTTAATTTGAAGGCATTAATGCATACATTCAATGAATTTGTCGATCTTTGTGGCTTTTTTTTTCTGAGATCCAAGTGAAATGTCAAAGCATGTTTAGCACCGTGCTGACTTCCACCCTAAAATCACCCCAAGGTCTGCCAGACCTTTTCAGATGTCAGCAGTCGTCAGAAGGCTAGCCAGGTCCCCATTCACACCTTTAGGTTGTGCTGTTGCTGTCACATTTCTTTTTTGGAAGACAAAGAACTCAAAACCATTACTATAGCCAGATAAACAGCCCTATGTAGCTCAGTTGGTAGCGCATCCTGTTTCCAACACCAGGGTTGTGGGTTTGAATCCCACGTGGAGGCAGGTTTGAAAAAATATTCACTCACTTTTGTTGTGGATAAATGCATCTACCATATGACTTAAATGGTAAAATGTAGAAGAAAACCAGTTCATGCAGCAGCCACTGGTGGTGCCAGAGAGCTAGTTATTAACTCATGGAAATATTTTTTTTTACAGGCAGCATGCCAACTTGGCAGGCACTCTGAGTGGTCACGCATCCTGGGTCCTCAATGTAGCCTTCTCCCCCGACAACACACATTTTGTGTCCAGGTACTACCTGCGCTTCCATGTAAACAATCATTGTGTGTATGTTAAAGGGATAGTTCAACAATTTTGGGATTTGCCTCATTTTAACTCATCTGTAATGGCATCAGGGTGGACCTGCTGTCAATTCACTGAGGGGTGAATGAACGTTTCCTTTTTTTGGTCTTTTATAGTCAGATCCCAGATTATATTTGTTGTCATTTGTTAATAACAGATGACAAGTTTTGACTTGAAGAACATACCCATTATTGTTCTGTCTACATTTCTTTCACCAATCCAGTCATGAGAGTTCCGTTAGCTTCAAGTATGTAACTAATCTACCTTATTTTTAAAGTGCTCCATGTTGGGTTCCCCCCCGCACACACACAAACTAGAAACGACAGGTTTGACTCCAAGAAGAGGTGTTACATATTTATTTTCTGGGAGGATGACATTATTTTTGCCTTTGCTCTTGTCAGCTCTTCAGACAAAAGTGTTAAGGTTTGGGATGCCAGCTCCAGGGCTTGTGTCAACACTTTTTTCGACCATCAAGACCAGGTAAGAATGTTTAGTCAACTTTAAAATCCTGTTGTCTCGTAGTTGTTTTAAACATGCAGTATGAGACTTGCTATTAACAATTAATTTAACCTCATTTTGGGCTGGATGTACAGTATGTTCTTTATATTTGCATCATCTACAAGAATAACTGCTTATTTAATAACACATCAAATCACATCACATTTTAGAAAGTAAGACTGTATTGGAGTGGAGTGCATTTCACTTAGTGTTCCTCATTAGAGTCTGACCATTTTCAGAACGGTTGCCGTATCGAATCCCTGTGTCTATAAATTGTAAAATAATCATAAAAAGAAAGTAACTTTTTGTTTTTGAAGAAGACCATTAACTTGAATTCAAACAATGGCGTTATTATAATTCCTTTATGATAGTCTTGCTGGAATAATGTTTTTTAATTAGGTGTTACATTTTAAGAACCTCCCCCCACAGGCCCGTTGGTGTTGCCGTGTTTGATGTTTGTCACTGTTTTCACACAAACAGCCCCTTTGTGCAAATGCATTGATGGTAAGACCCAATTCATTTTGGTGTGTTGCCTAGTAAATACGTGAAATCGGGAACTGGTCGACGATAGCACTGGAACACACATCACCAAGCAATCCTCAGACCCTTGTAAATATATATAATATATAAATAAAAGGTTTTAGAAGCAACCTTTCACACGTGTTATTCAACCTAGCAGAAATGACCTTTTCTTGACACGTATTGGTGTTGACCTTAATTCTCCGTATCGTTTTCATCTGTAGTTTGGTCACAAGAGAAATAAAATGAGGAAAGGGATTAAAAAGACTTGGGTGTCAGTTGTGCGCAGTACGGCTTTCTTCCCATTTTGGTGCGACAGTGTCTGGCCACTCGACATAGAATAGGGGAATCAATGTGGCTGTTTCTCCCCTCATATCCCCTCAAGTCCGTCTGTTGTGTCTCAACACTGGCAGCCTGAATAATCCCAACTGTCATTAGATCTCCTCTGCCAACGCCTGAAGGGAGGATTAATCTTTTCTGCAAGAAAGCTGCAAATCCAGAGACGCGGTTCTGAAAGGAGGAGAGATAAGAGGCAGTTGAGTGTCTGGTCGGCTTCCTCATTTTTAGCCTCCTGAACGAAAGCTGCTGAGAAGTCGAAATGACGTGGTCAAATGCGGAGGCTTAAACCGTATTTCTTTTGTAGCCGTGTGTCTTGTTCACTAATTGGGAAATTAGTTTTGACTTGCCATAGTGGATGGAACTCTCGGCCAGAGTCCCTTTGATTGCCGCAGATGTCAAATGTCATTTCAGGGTGTGATGGATTATTGACGCAGCACATCCCTTGGCCTGTCCCACTACCATTCTTGCTCGTTACAAAAACTGCAATCAGTTAACATTTCAAAAAGAGTTCACCTGATACCTGAATGGCACAGACACATGCCGCCTTCAGTCACAAAACCTTAATTCCAAATTGGTTTTGAAATAAATGCCTTAAGTATTTTAAGTGATACTGCGCGTTTCGACAACTGTAGCCTTTCCACAATGTAACCGTTGCTTCAAACATTGTTCTCTTTCGTGCCCTGCCCAGGTTTGGAGTGTGAAATACAACAGCAAAGGTTCCAAGATCGTGTCGGTTGGAGACGACCGGGCCATCCATATCTACGACTGTCCCCAGTGATTCATTGGCTCTCATTCCAACCATGCTGCAGTACACCCAGGACAGGCTGAATACCTGAATAAGACTTCCACAACATAGCTCATCCTGCATGGCTCATTACTGTGGTGCAGCTCAATGTCCTGACTAGCTTTTCTTTCCTCTCCGATCTGGAAACATACCTGGCGTTAGCGGTCACCAGTCCAGTTGCTTTTTCTGAAGGTGAAAGGTCAGTTCAGGCCACTGGGTTACAAGCTTGTTCCATTGAGGGTATAGGTTTTCAAACCTGTCTTGTACTTTGATTCATCAGGGTCATTAATTAGTTGGCAACCCCCTTTACCTGGTCTTTGTCTAAACTGGACATCAATTTAAAGTAACCACCTCCCCCAAAAAACAACAGTAGTTTTAATTTGGACTAAACTTGATTTAGGCTATTGAGATTCATTCTATCCATAGCTCAGTCAGAACAGCCTGTGGTTGCTCCACTGCCCCAGTGCTAAACTACTATATTCATCCACTGAAATCAAAAATATTATGGAGGGGGAAGTTCAATGCCATTCATTATATTGCAATTAATGACTTCTTTTGTTCAGAGTTAATTAAAATATATATTTTTTAATTGTTGTATCTTCATTTTCCCACTTCATGTTTTAGTTTGTGTTTATAACTAAGGTGGATGATATTAAAATTCATTTCAACATTTCATCTAAATTATATTGAAAACAGAATGTTCTTCAAAATGTAAACTAGTCATAATTTTCCTCTTCCTAAACTGTTGAGAAACAAAAAATGTAAACCCTAATACTCAAATAAAATAACAGGGATGTTTCCCAGACAGTTTAATGTTTAGAAAAAAACAATTACTGTAAAGGATTTCCATCAAACAGCATATGAACAGAGTTCGGTCTAGAGCAGACGCTGGGCACACGGTCAGAATGTCCATCTCGAGTTGGCCCCCAGTTTCGTTATCTCATTACATGTGCTCAGTCTTGCAAACCAGTGCTCCCTCTAGTGACAAATAATCAGTACTGCACATTGAATACAAATTCCCACTTCAGAGCAAGTGATGCTGGTGTTTTAAAAGAAAAAACAGTGCAAAGTGACAAAATCATTTGCGCTTGGTATTTGACATTTAGCATGTGCAAATATACTGATGCAAATGATTTAAACCAAACACAGAGTTAAAAGAACTATAATATAAACATGTTTCTTCCTGAAATAGTTGCTAATAAAGACCTTTTCTGAGGAAAATTCTTGAAATCATGAACAGCATATTAGGTTTTCGGGATACTTCACAACTAAGCCTGGCACCAAATATCTCTATGTATGAATAAATGGGCTGATGGGCAAATTTGACTTCAGAACAAACTTAATTTCACAAACGTACAACATAAATCAGTCTACAACTCTTACAGGAAACAGGTTAAAAACAACCATTTTCACAAAATCTGCACAATATTGATGAGCTGTATGTAGAGCATTTACAAACCATAAATGCAACTGCTGTCATTTGAAATGAACCGCCATACCATGTTTCAAATGGACAAGGGAGGTTTGCTGAGTTTCATAAATGAAAGTGATGAAACTCCTCTCTAACCAATGAATTGAACACTTGTGTGAATGTGTAATATGGTAGTTTGGAGTACAATTGACATTTATAGAAACGCGTATAAACAATAACTATATTGACAGTGCTAAGTTGGAAAACCACAGAAGTGGTTCCTGACTTGCCTTCAGTCAGCTAAAGTTGACTAATTCTTATACTTATACTGCTTGACTATAACAGTTTAGCAGCCAATGTTGCAGATGGCTGCGAACAGACTGATCTACTAATTGCCTTGCATCGTGATATTTAACGGTCAGTCAATCACAACATTCCCAGAATGCATTACTGTATAAATGATCATTACAACCCGTCTTTATGGCAAATTGCATCAGGAGTAGGTGGTACTGTCCGTACATTAAAAAGAGGCAGTTGGTCATTCATTATGTAAAATGGAGCTACATTATCCACCATCATTTTACCCTGCAAGAGTGTTCCCAAAGCAAAATTTGAATGACATGATAAATGCCAACCATTATATTTATATAAAAGGGTTCTTCCACCAAGAAACAGAACTTGTTTGTTGAATATCATAACGGTGCGAGGCTAGAAAACAAGCATGCCCACACTGGCTCTTAGTCGTGTCGTCTACAGTAACTTTGCCTGTTTAACTCAACCACTACTGTCAAAAACAAGACAAATACAAAGGTGACAAACCCCGTTAACAATGTGACATTGAAAATGCATTCAGGATTGAAAGGCTACAGAGGGTTTAATTAGAAACCTGTTTTTAAACCCGCAGAGGCATATTTACCGGGTATGAAGGATGAATTCGTTCTCAATCTTTAAATTGGATGTCTAACGAAGTTAACTTCTCTTTTGCTAGACAACTCTTACAGATTGACAAAATATATACACATATAGTCCTTGAAAACAAAAGTAACAATTTCTCCAGTTACCTCAAAACACAATGATAAAATTCCCCAGCCTCCCATATGTATAGACATACAGTAGCTCTCAAAAGTATTCACCCCTCTATGACTTTTCCAGATTTCAATGTTACAGTATAAAATCAAAATGGATTTAATCAGTAACACTAAAAACCAGCCATGTCATTGAAATCTTCAAATTGTTCTAAATGTATTTACAAATATAAAACAAAGAAATAGTGAATGTGTAAGTGGTCACCCCCCTTGCTGTGGCACAGCTGAATGAGCTTTGGTGCAACCAATTGTCTTTAGAAGTCACATCATAATTTCAATGGAGTCCACCTGTGTACAATTACAAATTTCAAATGATTTCAGGTCAAATACACCAGTCTCTGCGATGACCAACAGTTGGTTAGTAGAATAAGGCAGTATATTAACTGTAAAACATATGAATATAAACTGTAAAACCTTTTAGAACAGGCCATCTCAAAAACAGAGTATCCAAACACTAGGCCACCAAGAGGCATATGGCAACTATAAAGCAGACACTGTGCATATTGCAACAACAGCCCAGGTGCTTCACAAAAGTTGCCTTCATGGGAGTGTCAAAAAGAAAAACATGACATTTTGGCTGGAGTTTGCCAGAAGGCATGACGGAGATTCTGAGATCAAGTGGAATTTGATTCTATGGGCTGCTAAGACCAACATAGAGCTTCTTGCACTAAACATAGCGCTTTGCGTTGAGGACAAGCCTTACTGCACATTGTCCTGAGACTACCATCCCTCCCATAAAGCATGGTGGTGGCAGCATCCTGCTATGGGATGTTTCTCTGAAACAGGGCCTGGAAAGCCTGTGAAGATGAAATGGATGCAGCAAAGTACTGACAAATCCTGGAAGAAAACCTGCTGAAGACCAAAAACCTGCTGTTTACCACAGGTCCCAATCCAACTTGACAGATTTTGAATAATTTTGCAAAGAATTGGCAAAAAATGTTATGTCCCAATGTGCAAAGCTGGTAGAGACTTATCCAAATAGACTCACCCAAATATTTACTAAAAGGGGTGAACACTTATGCAATTATTTTATGTTTTGTATTGTGTAATTTATTTAACAATTTGCATAATTTACTTTTTTACATTATGGACTGTGTTGATCAGTGGTGAAAAAAACTCCTGATTAAATCCATTTAGATTTTAAGTTGTATCTCAACAAAATGTGGAAAAGTCCAAAGGGGTGAATACTTTTGAGAGCCACTGTATGCGTGTGCGTACATGTTTATATATTTATATATGTTAATACATATCACTCCTCACCCCCATATAGCTGATGTGTGGTGAGACTTCTGGCATGAATGGGTGCAACCAATTGGTGGTGGATGATTTTCCCCCTTACTATGTAAAGCGCTTTGAGGAAACCAAAACAGGTAGAAAGGCGCTTTATAAATCAAATTCATTATTATTAAAACATCACAAAGGCAAAGGAAAGCATTTCTAAAAGGCAAATCTGAATCGTTGATACGACGGACCAGGTAGCCTTGTGTTCGTTCAAGACAGTATCCCCAGCTACTAACTCTGGTCTGTTTCTTGTTGTCCCTTTGACTTTTACCAGTGTCTTGAGTCGACCAGCTCAGGCCGCAAGCTGAGTCTCTTAAGGGTCTCGTATCCCACAACAATGACCACGGCTGTGGGTGTGGAGGAGATGATGCGGGCCGACAGTCCCTTGGTCATCCCCCAGGGTCCTTCCTCTTTCAACAGCTGCCTAAAGGTCTCGATGACCGACGACCTGCCCTCAACCTTAGGACCCACAGTAAGAAAGGTTCATGTAAAAACAAAAATAAACATACCTTCTAGAGTTCAGTGAGAAATATAGAGATCTAGGTAGAAACCCACAAAACAGGAGTTTCTTTAGTATCTTGTCAACTAAGTGTTTACCAGTGTCTTGAGTCGACCAGCTCAGATACATGCAGAATATGGCTGTTCTTATACACGGCAATCCAGAGTGCCTGATTACAGGCATGGTATATTAATGGCCATAGACTACTGGCCTTTATGCATAATCCTTAAATGCTATACTTTTACCTGGACTCTGGCCCGAACAACATCCATTGGATTTGTGATTGTCGAGGCAGTCGCCGCTGCCATTGGCCCAGCTATGGCTTGCAGAAGGAGGTGTGGACAATCGCTGGGTGCTAGTTTGGAAAGGTTCTCTGTAAGAACATAGGGAAAATGTGAAATAAGCATCTAATGATATAGTCAAGCTACAGACAATTACATCCCAAATACATTTTCATAATTTCGTGGTGTACACAAACAGATATGAGTATTTACCAAAAATACTATAGAATGTAATATCCTGGAAAACAGCTAACATTGACTAGTGCTTGCTTAACATCTGCCTACTTTGGCTGGTTACAAGTCTCTTACCTGCATAAAAATGATAAAAAGGCCACCACACTGCACTGTTTGGGATGTAGGTGAGGAGAGAGGCCACGTATCCCTTGTAAAATCCCCGGAAACCATCAGCGGCGCATATCTGCACCACAATGTCCCTGGTTTGTCCAAAAGTCAGTTTGCTCTTGGATGTTGCCACTGCTGGTGCTTTGGGCTTGACCTTGAAGCGGCTCAGGTGCCCCCCCTGTCCTTGCATCATCAGCTGCTGAGAGACCACGTCTATGGGAACAGTGATGGTCTGGGCCACCAAAGAGGCTGCCCCACCCGCCACCAGAGACTTCACTGTGTTATTGCTTGAGTACTGGGACACATACTTCCTGACCAGTTCATATGTTGTGATGTAGGCCTGGCCTGATATCAAGGTGAAGGTGTTGACCATGAAGCCTCGGTATAAGCCTTGCACACCTTCTGCCTTTAGGATCTTGTAGAAGGCGTCAAAAGTGCCATTGTAAAGGGACTTGCCCTTCTGAACCTGCAGCCGAGTGCGGATGAGGGTGAATGGGTAGACCGTGGCCCGTGTGGTCATGGTCATGAAAACGCCCAGGGAGTAAAACTTCTTTTTGTCCAGGTCTTCCCATTCAATAATCCGGATTGTGCGTTTCTTCTTCTCCATCCTGCCTGCTGGGGTCCACAGCTTCTTGTTAAATGGACCACACCCTCCACAACACCTGACAAACAGAAAGAAAGATGTTGAGGTAGACATGTCATGACAAGTTCTTAAGAAAGATAAGACCATGTGTAATAGTCTCAGAAACCTAAAATGTATGTGTATTTATATTTTATTCTATATAACACTGCACCAAGTGTCTAGATAACTTATTCAACTTAGTGTAGCAAACATCATTCGCGGTAGCTCTCAGACTAGTTAGCTTTTCAAGTAGGAGCTGTCAAGTGTAAACTTAATGCGGTTGGTTAATACATAATTTTACCGTGTCAGAGCAATGACAGTTTAACTTGGACCTAAATGGATAGTTGCAGAAAACAATGTAATACTGTATTACTGTACTCACGAACTCCGTTTCAATTAGCTAACTAGCAATAATATGGGCTAATGTGAGCGACCTGCTTGTGTTAGTTACAATACAGTGGCAACAATTTGTCAACGTTTAACAGACAACGCAGGCTCTTTTGAACACAATGTAACTGCATCGCAGGATGTGTTGATAAATAATGGTATAGTATATGGCTAACAAATGTGTATTCGTAAGAATATGCAAAACATTTTGGTTTATCATTCAGCTCGTTCTAACAAATCAGGGAAACGTGACTAACCGTGTTAGAGGGCCATTTTCGAGGATCGAGACGTCATGTATATGTTGCAGAAACTATGTTGTAACATTCTAATAACCTTCAAAATGTCACTATCCGTTGAAAAGACCAGTCGACTTTTCATGCCTCGGCCTAGCTCGTATATTTGATGTTGTAAAAGTAATCCGGTCCATTCGTCAATGTGTACGGTCACCGCTGCCTGCATGAAAATTGGCAAAAGGTGAAAGGTTATACAACGTGACTTAAAATGACCCAGTATAATTATTTTTTTCAAGAAGTGATTTGTACATATTGGCATTGTAAAGTATGCATATCAGGAGTGACACTGATTGCGATGCAGAATAATATTTTTTTCAATAATCCGTCCTACACAAGCATTGTCATGACGTCAGAAATTGTCATGTGACCAAGCTGAGTAGTCAATTTTTTATTCTCCGTCGCTGACAGTGATACAAACTGAATATATTGAATAATAAGACAGTTAGACAGCACCCTTTGAACCTTATGTGTGCTTTTGCGTAAACGTATAGACCCTCAAGACTATTTTGGATATGTCACTGTTATGTTACTTAGCTCCACTACCAATTCCAAACTCTGAAACTATATATCGTATCCTGATGAATCTAGCTATGTCGTGGGAAAGGATTAATAATTATCAAATGCTCATGTAGAGATTTCAGACAGTATTTGTACTTGGGACAATACTGATGCCGAATGGGAGGGTGTGATACTCATGTGAAGTTAGCAACAATAAAGAATAGTGAATCCTGGAATCTTTTAGCCTTCAAAATTAAGGGCATCTAACCTCCTAATCGAGGTAATGCCAATGGTTATAAATAGTCGAACCATGCCGTGTTTGGACTAGAATGGGTTGGAATGTTGTAATGTAAATTCAACCAAATATAATGTATTGTATATTTTATTCCACCAAAACTTACAAGATTTAACTTTTTGTTAAACTTAACATTTTTTTTCTTGAATTCTAAAGAGTATACATAAATATTAGCATTGTAGCACTTTTTGTGGCACTTCTGAAATAAGACTATATAAGCACGCTTTTATATATTATACATATGTAATTAACATACATGTGCAGCCAAAACTAGAAATTATGTACTTTATGCAAATATGTGTCGTCTAGCCTTAATTGAGTTTCCAGCTGCTAATAAGGTAACTGCTTCTAAGACACAATGTAAATAGTCATGGATTGTCACACCTGTTTTCAAGTTTAACCTAATGAGGATTTGCTTACATAAGACTTTACAAGCACGCTATTATATATTATACATATGTGATTAACATACATGTGCAGCCAAAACTATAAATTATGTAGTTTATGCAAATATTATGCGTCGTCTAGCCTTAATTGAGTTTCCAGCTGCTAATAAGGTAACTGCTTCTAAGACACAATGTAAATAGTCATGGATTGTCACACCTGTTTTCAAGTTTAACCTAATGAGGATTTGCTTACACCTTTTACACATTTAAACCCAAGGCCAACCCTGACAAAAATGTGAATAGTTTGGCTTTATTTAATGGAGCATACATATGCTGAATGCTTATTGTGGGTCATTACATGTTTCTTTTCTGTAGTCCAAGAATAAAGCTAAGAAGCAAATTTTTTGTGTAAATTCTTCAGAAGTGTAAACAGTGAATTTGCATTTACACATGTATAGTGAATTAATTTCTCACAGTTAAAGCTGTGCTACTGAATCACAGCTATGATGCTTATATTTACAAAACATCTGTGTGAGTTGTAATCTGTGGGTTTTAGTCCAAAGATGGCGCGATACCACCACTAGTTATGCTTTCCTTGCTTTAAATGGTAAACCTTTATTTTGAAGACAAAACACAAATTCAGCTTTTGTTGCTTATCCTTATTGTGGCTTGCTTCACATAAATATGATCAGGGAGAGTTGAAGTCGTGTATATTTCGTAAGTCATCATGGCGCTCACTTCCTCAATAAAAGGTAAGAGTCGTCTACAATGAAGTTCTTATATTGCGTAGTGGGTTCTTATTTCACCCAGTCAGCTTGACAGTCGTTTCCATAATTCCAGCATTATCTAACATTAAATTCTGAAATGTCTCACGTCTACTTGACGCTTCACTCTCCACGGTAAGCAGGTAATATACAGTAGCAAGCTAGCTATTGAGCTAGTATGCCATTCACATGTAGTTAGCTTTAAGTCGCTAACAATTGTATGTAACGTTCAGGTTAGCCATTTATTTTTCCACTACGTTACAGTAGTAGTCGCCCCCGAAAAGTCGCGAGCTATCCATCCATATATAACTAGCGACGATAGTTGATTTAAAGGGGATTTTTCCCGCAGTATTATATTTTATTAGTTATTACCGAAATGATTAGCATAGCAAACGTGACTTAAGTTACATTATTTTAGTTGGCTAACTAGAAACGATAATTTGATTAATAATTTGATAATTTGATTTGATTTTTTGACTGAGTACAGTAAGTAGCCAATAGCAACTTGGTATGGTAGCGAAGTACCCGCTTTAGCACGCTAGCTGTCAACTCGAATACCTAACTAGTTTCTGACCACTCCACACTGGAGCAAGCCGTGATGATACGCAGAATTGAACGAAGCGATGGCCTTCTCGAGTTAGTTACAGCACATCTTGTCTTTTGTATGATGGTTTAGCTTACTCGCTTCTGTGCTTCCAGACCCTAGAAGTGTTTTTACCTAAGTATTAGTACTAGGCCAGTCCACTGTAATCTTTGAAAACATTTGACGTGAGGTTTGGGACGATA
Source organism: Esox masquinongy (assembly GCA_016801175.1). Classification (NCBI taxonomy): domain Eukaryota; kingdom Metazoa; phylum Chordata; class Actinopteri; order Esociformes; family Esocidae; genus Esox; species Esox masquinongy. The sequence goes on along the minus strand of JACXGI010002498.1, from coordinate 589 downwards.
AGCAGGACGCGTTACCTCCCTTTACATTACAACCCCGTTTCCAAAAAAGTTGGGACGCTGTGTAAAATGTAAAGAAAAACAGAATGCAATGATGTGCAAATCATTTAAAGCTTATATTCAATAGAAAATAGGACCAAGACAAAATATCAAACGTTGAAACAGAAATGTTATTGTGTCTTGGAAAATACATGCTCACTTTGAATTTGATGCCAGCAACACATTTCAAAAAAGCTGGGACAGAGGGACCAAAAGACTGGAAAGGTGTAATGCTAAGAAACCTAAACTAAACCTGGTGCAATATCACAATTACAGTTGTGCTCAAAAATGTGCATACCCTTGGAGAACTGGTAATATACAGTATCTCACAAAAGTGAGTACACCCCTCACATATTTGCAAATATTTGATTATATCTTTTCATGTGACAACACTGAAGAAATGACACTTTGCTACAATGTAAAGTAGTGAGTGTACAGCTTGTATAACAGTGTAAATTTGCTGTCCCCTCAAAATAACTCAACACACAGCCATTAATGTCTAAACCGCTGGCAACAAAAGTGAGTACACCCCTAAGTGAAAATGTCCAAATTG
>JACXGI010002497.1:58098-73147 GCA_016801175.1 Esox masquinongy | reverse complement strand
GGGGTACTCAGAATTTAGTGAGGACTGTTTTGACGGGGTACTCAGAATTTAGTGAGGATAGTTTTGCACGGGTTACTCAGAACTGGGTCCAGATAACTGGCACCACAGAACCACAGGTTTGTGTGTTTGGGTCGCTGTAACACCATGTTCACACTGTGGGAGGGCATATACAGTATGTTGCTGATGATGTACTAATCTTGGTTACCCAGAGATAAAACGATCTTTCGGAACTGTTATACTTACTGGTTTACGTCCTGTTTTTTTTGTCCATGAGAGATTGATAACATACAGACGGTAGCTTATAGGGAAATACTGGAGCTCAACCAAACTTGAGCTGAATATGCTGCTGTACTCCAAGTACACTAAAACATCTCAAAACTCAAAGGATCAATGTAAAATTGGAGACATTTAAGACCAGGGTCTCTAAGTGCAACGGCACCACTGTATTTCAATTTCATATCTGTTTGGCTGATCTTGTGTTGTTTCTGCATAACAACAGTATGAACTGAAATCTATATTGTATTGATCTAAAGCTGACTGCTGTTTGTGATCTCGACGTGCTGCTCAGTACTGGCTGACATGTTGATGGCGGAGACAGATGTGCTCATTTGGACTGGATATGGGAAAACATAGCTGTGATCCTGTATGCTTTGGATCCATGACGGTACTGCTGTATGAATTAATTTTTAGGATGGAAATTGCCCTCCATACTGTTTCTGCTGTGGAGGATGTTGTTGAACAGAGGTGCTTTATCTGAATGCATGTCTGGGTGGTAACGTCTTGTGGTCCGGTTGGATGTTTAGTGAGTGTGATGAAACATAACAGCACTACACCGCAACTGACAGACGCTGCACACGACACATTTCTGTCTGACTCAGACTGTCCACTGATAACCAACACAACAAGCCACATTATTCAACAGCACAACACTCAATACACACGTCAGCCCTCTTTAAGTTGAAATTGCTCTTTTCACACAACGCACAGATCACAATCCACTCCTCCAATACACGTACATACATACATACATACGGGGCCAAGCCCGGTAAGCGGAGAGTTCTGAACGGATGATAATTTCCAAGTAGGAAGTGCTGTGCACCCCTGATTGGTCAGAATCAAATAAAAAGCTAAAAGAAAGAAGTGAATCCTCTTTCTCTAGCACGGTTGCGGCTGTTGTTGTTGTCGTCATTGGAGGTTGTTTCCATGACAATGCTGCCTCCTATGTTTGGTGCCCGGTGCCTCCGGCCTCTTAAACAGATATCTCATAGGTGGTGCCACCCACCCCGGTCACTTTTTTGACGTTACTATGGCGACTAGGGCTGAGAGGAGTGCCCTGGGCTCTGGAGCCGTTGGGCCCTAGATGGTAGTCCGTTTGTCCGTTTACTTTACTTTGCATCATGGCATCTCTGAATGGGGAGAGAAAAAAAAGAGGGAAATGTTATTTAAAGTGAGAACTAACTTTGCTTTAGACGCAGTAAAAAGAGATTCCCTGGAAAGATATTTTAGTTCTCACATCAGAAGGTTTAAATCTATATTGTTTTCGCATGTATGTTCTGATGGTGTTAGTAGATCATTTTGTGTCCAAGAAGCATGCAGTACAGAAATGACCATGACAATGAAACCTTCTGGCACTGATAGAAATGTCCATTGCTGTTTTGTACTTGACCCAAAAGTTTGTTTGAAATCTGCTGAAACTGGCAGTATGTGGAGTTGAGTTGGAGCGTGGTTGACTAGGGGGGTGGGCCCCAAGGCCATGGAGAACCAGCAATATGTGAGTGTCAGTAAGAGTACTCTACATTATGAAACTGAATATTATGACATTGACTTTTTAAGAAAATCTCCTTGGGCATTTATTCTGATAATAGAGAGGGTTGGAAATAGACCAGGTCAACTCCAGTTGTACCTAATCTGATTCAATTTATCAACCAGTTAATTATCAGAATGTATTTGGATAGATTAGGGAGTGGAGTTTCCCAAGAACAGAATTAGACAGCCCTTTAGTACACAAGTGTGTCTAGATTGTGTTATCTTCAAACAAAAATAAATAAAACATAAATAAAAAAAAGGTTAAAGATGTGTGCTGTTAGTGATATTGTAGGGGTGTATGGAGTTTTTATAGGTGGTGAAAACATGCATAGGAAATGTTAATGTTGCCTTCATAGATGGAAGAGATGGACAGGAGGAACATAAGCATGCAAACAGAAGGAAATAATAGTGGGGTAATGCAACTTTATTCATCGGAAAGACAGACAATTAAAAAAAAAATACAAAAGTAGACTTTTTTCTTCCTATGAAGGCAAAACATTTAAATCCAGTGACAAACCACATGCAGAGTAATTCATTAATTTGTTTGGATAAAAGGATATAACGGCAGAAAGATACTGTTTGTATACAGAGGCTACATGTTAACACCTAGCATTAGCTCACTGAGGCTCTATACTTATCACCATCACTGCTGGTTTCTGCTTAGTCAGCGAGCAGGGCACCAGCTTTCTTTGGGGACTGATTGGTCCTCAGCTCCTTTGTCTAGGATTCATACCTTGGGCCACCCAGGCGGGGTGAGTCTGTCCTCTCCAGGGCATGGATGAAGGAGAGTTTCTGGTGGGTATAGGAGGGGGAGTGGGGCATGGCTGGGGAGTGGTTGGGTTGGTGGGCTGGGGAGCGGTACGGGGCCTCCGGTGCCCTGCTTCCCTGCATGTTGCTGTCAGTGTGCAAGGAGCTAGAGGAGGTCCTGGGGGCACGCGCCAGTGAGGAGCCACCGGAGGAGCGCATCATGGGGGTCCGCGGCCCGTAGTTCACCACCCCCACCCCCATCAGGTTGTCCCTGGAGCCCCCGTAGGCCGGAGGCGTGGGTCCTCTGGAGCTAGGGCCCCGGGGCCCATCTGAGTAGCAAGCGCTGGGAGGCAGGCCATACCCACCGGGGCTGTCAAACATGCCCGAGTCCTGAGCCTGGGAGTGCCCCCCATGGTGCAGCAGCTGGAACTTCTCCCTCTCCTCCATCTTCTTACGCTCCTGGATGGAGGCCATGATGGTTTTGGAAAGGTTGTCGTAACGCACCGGCGACGGGTCCCGGTCCTGGGGGTGTGGGGACTGACTGCTCCTGCCCATCCCCACCCCCCTGGAGCCCAACACGGGGCTGAAGCTGGGGGGGACCTGCTGCCTCTGGCTCTGCAGTTCAGGCCCCCGCACATGGCACGTTTTGGTTGGCAGGTAGGGAGAGTGAATGCCCACCGAGGGCATACCAGGATGGGCCATGCACTCAGCCACTGGGGCTGGAGAGATGCTGGGGTTGAGCAGACTGTCGTAAGAGAGGCTGCCGTTGCGGCTGGAAAGTGTGTTAGGGGAGAAGACACTCTTATAGGGGGTGGAGGTGACAGTCTCAGGCAGCTGGCTCTTGTCCTTGCGCTGATGGGCCTGCTTCAGGCTTAGGGAGCGGGAGTTGACGGGGTACGAGTCCAGCTGCAGTGGGGATGACTGGAAGGTGCGGTGGAGAGGGGCGTTACGGTAGTCAGGCAGGTCCAGGTTGGGCTCTGAGCGGTAGTCGACGTGGCAGCGGCCCTCCTCCAAGATGGCTGATGTCTTATCTGGCATTTCAATCTGAGACAGACACAACGACACAGAAATATGACTGGACTGTTAAGGTGACTAGCTTTATTATAATTAAAAAGGTTTTTAGCATCTCCTAAAATGATGTCAGGATTATGGATCATCCTCTTTGTGTTCAGTACATGCACACACAATATCTCAGTAACCACCATCTCGATTTTGACCAAATTTGGTTAAGAACAATTCCTGCCACAGACAAAATTATCACCAGATTGAAAATAATTATTGGTGCTATAACAAGCGATTGAAAATGCTGACAAGGAACATATTTGCCTGAAGAACCCATAAGGTTTGCCAAGATGGATTGTCTGCCACTTTTAATTTGATGAAAAACACTCAAAACGGTATACCCCTGAAAACAAATGACAGATCTGTACAAATCTTGATATATTTTTGAATAGTTCCTACAATATACAATAAACATTCATGTGGATATGTACTGGAACAAAAATGCATATACATCAATCAAGGAATTTCATATTGTATAATTTGAAAATACAAGTCTCAGCTTTTGGAAGAACATTAATATCGATGGTCAAGTCTGTAGCCTAACTGTTTAAATATCTTCATCTGTTTGATGAAAGCTGGCGCACATACTGAGGGCAATTAGTCTTGCTAACTTATGCAATAGACTAGACATCAGTGGCATGACTAAACTTTGGTAAAGGATGTGACATAGAGATCCAGCATTTACAAAATGATAAGGATTGGCCCTCGGAGGCAGTGCTTCCTTTGGAGGATATTACATATTTAGGCTATTGCCTTCACATGCAGTTCCAAACACTAATGTTCATAATATATTAAGTTATCCCTATCATTCAAATCATTAATTTTATTCTGACCTTCTCCCCTGCAGCGTGATAGTGGACTTTGGGGATGGTGCCAAACGAAGGCCGGTACTTGTACATGGCTGGGGTGGAAGGGTGGGTCTTGCCAGACAAGGAACTATCTAGAAAGGCACACAAAAAACAATGTTACTGTGAGAGACAGGGACATACAGCATCAGATTACATCCCAACAACAAAACAGTTATCTGTTAAAATCATGTAAAGATTCATTTCTTTGTGTTACAATTTAGTGTTGTCATCATCAGATATTTTCATGCGTAATTATGCTGTAACAGTTCTCTTCACCTCACACAAAAAACTTGGAAAGGTAAACTGTGGAAAGACAAGACATTCAGCCAATAACAATAAACAATCAATCTCAAATCATTACAAATGCTGCTCCATTCAAATCTTTGCTTGAACTTTTTCAGGACAACAGACACTGCAGGGTAATCTTGAGGCGCTGCAGTGATTTAGTCATTGAAAATAATGCATTAATACAAAACACCACCAAGTGGCAGTAGAGCTACAGCGATGGAAAAGAAACTGTCAGGAAGTTCTAGAATTAATGCAGCATGACATTATAGATGGATGTAGCATTGCATTGTATGAAGAAGGGAAACATGCAGTGTGTGTCATGTTTTGTAGCATGTCGTAATACAGTACTAATAATGCCCTTTAACGATAAGACTGTTTAATTGTATTAAACAGATTCCTAAAGCTGCCGTGTCCTTTCTCCTTACACAATGTTACCAGAAAAAAGACATCTAACTGTCAAACCTACACTGTAGATAGTACAATATAATTCCACTCTCAATAGCTTGTTCACTTAAATGGTTGATTTAGCGTAGAAAGGCAGTCATTCATGTAGTCAGGGTCATACAGATAAATATCCATATTCATTTCACATCCTTCTACTTGGCAGAACCCCACCTAGAATACACTAACACAGAGAGTGATTCATGCTGTAATTATCTCCTTACCCCCCCCTCCATCCCATACACACACTAACAGTCTATCACAAATCTGGAGCAGATTCACTAAACCAGGCGCGCCAAGACAAATTACACTTCATTTATCCTAACTGATGAAGAGCCATAGAATCCTGCCATATTTGAGTTCATTCATCAAGCCCAACTAGTTATAAGTCACGGACTCTAGCACTTAGATGAAATCGAGGCCTTTAAGGGGGACGAGAGAGCAGTTGGATGTAATACACCAAAGAGAGAAAGGGAAGACGCAGAGACAAAAAAGAAAAAGAGCAAGACAGGAGAGAGACAGGAGAGACACAGAAAGTGATAGAAACTCACAGAGAGAGATAGACTAAACTTACTTTGGATTTTCAGTATACACTCTGAACCATTTGTAAAGTCTGAGTTATATCAGTTTATCTGTTTGTTAATTCAATGTTTTGCTCTTGGGGCAACCAGTCTGATTCTTTGGCTAAACACAATGGTTAATCTGACAAGTCTGACCTCACAAAAGAAGTCAAACACCCAAGCTGCTTAACGTTGGCTATCTTGAAGATTTCTGTCAGACACAACAAACACCTTAATCTTATCATTTTCCTACAATACAAAGCAGGGTATACCGTTTTTTATGTTATCAGTAACATTTTAAATGTGTTTTTAGCCGACGTTAACCAACACCTGGATTACAGGTCATTTTTAAATTCATCAGTTATTCTGTACTCTGGCACTCTCCAAACAGAGTACTCTGGACTATGGAGTTGATCGCCAGAGTGAATTTACGATTGTACACAGATACAATGAGGGAAAAATTATTTGATCCCCTGCTGATTTTGTACGTTTGCCCACTAACAAAGAAATGATCAGTCTAACATTTTAATGGTAGGTTTATTTGAACAGTGAGAGACAGAATAACAAAAAAATCCAGAAAAATGCATGTCAAAAATTTTATAAATTGATTTGCATTTTAATGAGTGAAATAAGTATTCGACCCCTCTGCAAAACATGACTTAGTACTTGGTGACAAAACACTTGTTGGCAATCACCGAGGTCAGACGTTTCTTGTAGTTGGCCACCAGGTTTGCACACATCTCAGGAGGGATTTTGTCCCACTCCTCTTTGCAGATCTTCTCCAAGTCATTAAGGTTTCGAGTTTGGCAACTCGAACCTTCAGCTCCCTCCACAGATTTTCTATGGGATTAAGGTCTGGAGACTGGATAGGCCACTCCAGGACCTTAATGTGCTTCTTCTTGAGCCACTCCTTTGTTGCCTTGGCCGTGTGTTTTAGGTCATTGTCATGCTGGAACACCCATCCACGACCCATTTTCAATGCCCTGGCTGGGGAAGGAGGTTCTCACCCAAGATTTGACGGTACATGGCCCCGTCCATCGTCCCTTTGATGCGGTGAAGTTGTCCTGTCCTCTTAGCAGAAAAACACACCTAAAGCATAATGTTTCCACCTCCATGTTTGACGGTGGGGCTGGTGTTCTTGGGGTCATAGGCAGTATTCCTCCTCCTCCAAACACGGCGAGTTGAGTTGATGCCAAAGAGCTCGATTTTGGTCTCATCTGACCACAACACTTTCACCCAGTTCTCTGAATCATTCAGATGTTCATTGGCAAACTTCAGACGGGCCTGTACATGTGTTTTCTTGAGCAGGGGGACCTTGCGGGCGCTGCAGGATTTCAGTCCTTCATGGCGTAGTGTGTTACCAATTGTTTTCTTGGTGACTATAGTCCCAGCTGCCTTGAGATCATTGACAAGATCCTCCCGTGTAGTTCTGGGCTGATTCCTCACCGTTCTCATGATCATTGCAACGCCACGAGGTGAGATTTTGCATGGAGCCCCAGACCGAGGGAGATTGACAGTCCTTTTGTGTTTCTCCCATTTGCGAATAATCGCACCAACTGTTGTCACCTTCTCACCAAGCTGCTTGGCGATAGTCTTATAGCCCATTCCAGCCTTGTGTAGGTCTATAATCCTGTCCCTGACATCCTTGGACAGCTCTTTGGTCTTGGCCGTGGTGGAGAGTTTGTAATCTGATTGATTGATTGCTTCTGTGGACAGGTGTCTTTTATACAGGTAACAAACTGAGATTAGGAGCACTCCCTTAAAGAGTGCTCCTAATCTCTTAAATAAACCTACCATTAAAATTATAGACTGATCATTTCATTGTCAGTGGGCAAACATACAAAATCAGCAGGGGATCAAATAATTTTTTCCCTCACTGTAGAGACAGACCGAGAAAGCGAGGAGAAAAATACACAGAGGGAGACAGAGAGACCGACAAAGACAGAGAGACACAGAGAGAGACACGCACGGAGAGACACGCACGGAGAGAGGCACACAGAGAGAGACATACAGAGAGAGACATACAGAGAGAGACATACAGAGAGAGAGAGAGACAGAGAGAGCGAGACAGAGAGAGGAAGGAATGTGATGACTTTGCGTTGAGCCCATTATGAGCTACTTGCCTTCACTGGATGTCAGCTGGCTCTTCAGCTGGCTGTAGCGGTCAGCTTTGGGGGGCAGTGGTGGCTGGGTGTCTAGACCTTTCTCATCCAGGGCCAGGCCATCCAGACTGATCTTGGACTGGACACAGGAGAGAAAGAGGGAACAATGGGTTAAATGTGGTCAAGTGGAAAATTGGACAGGGGACAGGACTTAGAAAAGACTAACGTTTGGGGGGGTTTGACCAGTCTTTGTTTTATGCACGAAATAAGGCTGGGATGAGGACAGGCTGGAAATATATCCATTGAAGAGGACAGATGATGTGGGAAAGATAGAGTACTGGGTAAAGAGCCGTGGACAGGGAATAAGACCGTTCTATCTACTGAATGCACTGACACTTACTTTGGACCGGAGAATGCTGGTGTGGATTCCGTTGTCGTTGACTTTGATGCTGATCAGTTTGTCAGAGAGGTCAGGCCTGATGAAGGGGGGCTGGATGGAGACAGGAGACTTCTTCCTTGGATCTACACCTGTGTACCTGTATCAGGAGTGATGACTCATAATATGGCAGTGAGCCTTGGTCCCATATTGTTTGTTTGTATTGTCAACTGTGGTTTTGTTATGTGATGATGACATAGAAGTTGACAAGACAGAACATATGGGATTCAGGCTATACTGTATGGCAGGGCTATTCATCTCTGATTGGGGAGGGCCAAAAAACTTCTGGTTCATCCTTTATTTCAAGTGCTAGAAACTACTTGGTAAAAGCAAAAACTAGAAGTGTTTCGTCTCTCCAGGACTGTAGTTGAATAACCCTGCTCTATGGGTGCCTTCAATGGCAGATGTTGACTATAAACAAGTTATATCCTCAGCTCGTCCACAGGCTGCTATTCACAGCTTATATGAGCCTCGCACAACAATCATTCAACTTTGGCTTTAACAAAAGTGTCCTTAATAAGTATGTCATGCTTTGATTTTAGCTAATCAAAATACTGTTGGGCATGGCTCTACATAGAGTAATATTTCTGATGTTTGATCATGCAAAAGTTAAACTACATCCAGTCTTGCCCATATTACAGCAGAGAAGCCAACCGGCTAGTAGAAACACACAAAATGCAATGTTCCTGCATCAAGTTAGTCAGCAAATGAAGTAATATTATTAAATCCAAATTAAATCTTTTAAGCATGCAGTCTGAGACTGTTGTGAATAAAAAACTGTTAAACCTTGCGTTTTGTGTCGGATATATAATATGTTAGAATCCCAATCCTTCTTCGGTTATTCATGAAACTCCAAGTTAAAAAACAAGGGTTTTTAATGACATGGGGCTTACATCTTTAAATACATGACCCTTTTCAGGGAATGTTTTTTGCTCGACAGAGAGACTTTTACAACCAGTGGCTAAAAATCACAAAATGTATTTTTAATGAATCAGCCTTGTTCTACCTGAGTCTGTGCAGTAGATTTAAGCACGTCTGTCCTCTAATGTGACACCACAGTGATTGGTGCTTGAATGCACATAATAGGTTGGGGAAGGTGTTGTGGGGATGATCGGTTGGTAGACTAAGACAATTAAGCCAATGCCTATTTCAATGGGAACTTCTTACAACTTTCTTATTGGATAATGAAGGCCAAGTTTGAAGCCATGTTTCACCAGACCGTCAGCCACTTTGGGTGGAAGTGTCCAGAAAACAATTACTGTGCAGATAACTATAATGTTAACCTGGACAATGTAATATCTCCCTGCTGAATGTGTGAAAGTGTGTTAGGGCTGTGCCTGATATATTCTTAACTGCTGTTCTACAAAGTGATTAAATTATCCCAGCCATCTGCCCTCCCCTGGGAGTATCTGGCTTCGTCCAGGCAGAACAGGACACACCACCAAACACACACACCAAAAACAACATGTATTTGGACATTGTTGACAAGTTCTATCTCAGCAGTCCTCTCAGAAATCTAGCAGAACAGGTGTCGCGGCAACTGGGTCAGTCTGGCTTACAGCACCACCCACAACCCTTCACCTAGGAAACCATGTCATCCTTACCTGGGTGCCAGGGGAGCACAAAGGACATACTTGATGTTGCCACAGCAACCCCGCGTGAAGGGATTTACTCCTCCGCGGAACTTGCCCGTCACCTGAGGAACACAAGGTGTTGTAAGAGTGAGACTAATGACCAGAACACACCCCCACAGTAGTAATACACAAGTTGACTCATAACATGCAGACTCCACAGTTAGAGAACATCCAGCGGAGGGTTGAATAGAGAAAAGGCAATGCATGAAAAAAATCCATGAATGTATAATTCTTCTGCAATTCACATTTGAAGGCTACACTGACATTTTCATTTAATTCTTTGTATCGGGCATTAGTCTGTAGGGCACATACTGATTTAATCAGCCATTGTTGATGCTTAAAGCTTTAGGCCTAACTGGACGACTGAAACCCGGCACAGCTGCCACTCTTCTTTTTCTCACCATTTCTGACAAAACTCGACAGTGATAATTAATGTGGTGTTCGAGCAAAAATTATTTTCTAAGGGTTTTTGACATTCCTATTTGTTATTGAATTAATATTCTGGTATGAGCCCACATAGGCAGTCAGATTGCGATGTCGGATTCGAGTAGGCAGTATGATATATGAAAATTACCTGTGTGTGTGTACAATTGGTGTCAGTGTGAGCTGGGTGCTGTCTCACCTGTTCATTAGTGGTGCGACCTCTGGCTACAAGAACCATATGGAAGCCTGTGAGGCCCATGACTGGAATGAAGAAGAGCCCGGCAATACACATCACCACCAGACTGGACACAGTCAAGGAATGGACTGGACACAGTCAAGTGTTTTTGCAAACCAACAACCACGGCCACCACTGACTATGTAGCATCACTCAGACCAACCAAGGGAGGCATTTCTCTGTACAGCAATCGAACAGTTTCGCAGCACACCAGCTAAGCCGTGATAGAGACGCGATCTGCATGTTTAAACACACTTCTTTTCCCCAGCGCCGAACACAGGGGGCCACATTTTGTGACAGTAACACAGGGTGAAATAAGACGGCACTGTCAGCGGCGTGGAAGGATACGTGACGGTGGTGTGCAGGGTGCCTAGCTGCTCCATGTGGTGCAGCACAAACAGCAGGCCGAAGGAGAACACGCCCACCATGTGGATGCTGAGAGACAGCAGGAACAGGAAGAAGTAACGGTAGTTCCTGCGTCCAATGCAGTTGTTCACCCAGGGGCAGTGGTGGTCGAAATCCTGAGGATGGTCAGAGATGCACGTAGATGGGTTAACAGGAGATCATCATAGGTAGAGCGGAGATGATTACAGGATTAGGCAACGCTACGCTACATCTTAACAGCTCTTCAATGTGGAAACATGCTTAACAGAGATGTTACCATTTATTCTACCATCTTAGATTAGATGTCGGAATTCTGGGGCCCGTGATTTTGTACGAGCATCTAATTTAGTTGACTTTGTTTTTTTTTTCTTGTTTAATTGTTTAGTGTCTAGTGAAGAACGCAGCCCCAGTAAAAGTGGAAGACATTCGGCAGAGATGTAACGGTAGGCTGCCTCACAACCATCAAAGTCAGATTTGACCTCTTTCATGGAGCGTCAGACTGTACATGAAAGAGCAGGGAAGATCCACATCAGTAGGCTACTCAGAACAGAGCTGGAGATTGCAACTTCAAATGGGAAATGCTAAGTTATGAAACCAGTGTTATAAAGTATATATTTGAATACTGCTTGGATGGTGTGAGACAACATCAGTCCCCCACCAAAAAAATATTTTTCACAGACGATTTAGAGGTCTTGGTCTGTGAAAACACCATCAGTCCGTTGTAGGGGTCACACATTGCAACAAGGCTGACGTCATTATTCTAGTGTAAACAGCTCGTTAACGGGCTAGCACGTGTCTGGTGTTTTACCTCCACACACGTGTCACACACGCTGCAGTGTGAGCAGCGAGGCGGTCTGTAGAAGTGACAGGTGGCACACCACTTCATCCGGACCTGAATTCCCTTGATCTCCACGTTCTTGTAGAGAGGTGCCCGGAAATCATCATCCTTGTCCTCGTCCTCATCCGCTGGCACATTGAGAGACAACACACATCACATCACAGGGGCAACAGGAAGTAGACCAAAATTAAGCCAGCTCCCATGTTAAGCAATCGGTTACAAATATACAAATGGAAATTGTACAGATGCAATAGATTTTGTCGCCCACATCTTTGGCATTGAAACAAGGGAGTAAATACAAAGTCATGTTAAAAGACCAGAGGGCTGGCAGTCAGATGGATGGTAAAAAAAATCCCATTTGCTCCACCCCCTGTTGTTGCGCTTCCACTGTCTTTCTTAACTAGTATGTTTCCACATGTTTTGTCTGGCCTTAGTGCAATATTTATATTGCTGAGGAGTGTTTTGCTCTGGAGAGAGATGGAAAATAAAATGTGATATATCTTGGTTCATCAAGGAGTTGATTCAACATGGAGGATGATCATCATAGGGCGGAAACTGATGTTATCCTCCCCAATTTAATACCTGGGGGGAGAAGGGAGAGGCTTCTGAAGCATCACATTCTGAACACACACACAATCCTACTGGGAGACTTGTCAAATTCCTTTCAAAGGTAGGAGCTGAATGTAAACATCTCAGCTGAAGTCTGCTCTTTCATAACAATTCTCAGCAGACTCATTAATGACATCCTCTATCATCCAGCATACTGCACAATTTTTCAGTCAGTCAAGGCCTTCCATTACAGAAGAAAATGTGTCTTTATATTTGAACCTGGTAGCCACATTGACTATACACTACTGATCATAAGTTTGTGGTCACTTAAAAATGTCCTTGTTTTCCATGAAAACATACATGAAATTGCTTTGAATAGGAAATATAGTAATTGACAAGGTTAGAAATAATTATTTTTAATTTAAATAATAATTGTGTCCTTCAAACTTTGCTTTGGTCAAAGAATCCTCCATTTGCAGCAATTACAGCCTTGCAGACCTTTGGCATTCTAGTAGTCAATTTGTTGAAGTAATCTGAAGAGATTTCACCCCATGCTTCCTGAAGTACCTCCCACAAGTTGGATTGGCTTGATGGGCAGTTCTTACGTACCATACGGTCAAGCTGGTCCCACAACAGCTAAATAGGGTAGTGATAGACAGAATACTAGCTGCCTGTTTCTTCCCTAAATAGTTCTTGCATAGTTTGGCGCTGTGCTTTGGGTCATTGTCCTTTTGTAGGAGGAAATTGGCTCCAATGTCAAGCGCTGTCCACAGATTATGGCATGGCATTGCAAAATGGTGTGATAGCCTTCCTTCTTCAAGATCCCTTTCACCCTGCCAGTTGAGGACCTGTGAGGCGTCTGCCACAAAATGGACACTAATGTAGTTGTCCTCTTGCTCAGTTGTGCACCGGAGCCTCCGACTCCTCTTTCTATTCTGGTTAGAGCCAATTTGCGCTGTTCTGTGGGAGTAGAACACAGCATTGTACGAGATCTTCAGTTTCTTGGCAATTTCTCGCATGGAATACCCTTCATTGCTCAGAACAAGAATAGACTGTTTCAGAATAACTTTCAAAAGAAAGAACTTTCTTTGTTTCTGGCCATTTTGAGCCTGTTATCGAACCCACAATTGTTGATGCTCCAGGTTTTCTGCTGTGCTAAGATAATTGCAAAAGGGGTTTTAAAATGATGAGCAAACACAACATGCCATTGGAACAAATATGCTTTTCTTTCAAAAACAAGGACATTTCTAAGTGACCCCTAACTTACATCATCGCCTGATACATTCATCATCGCCTGATTCACACAAACTAAAGTGAGAAATGAAATCTCATGTAGCCTCAAACTCTGTTGCAACTATGGCAGCTCACAGCGATTGTATTGACAGGGTAGGCTCTACCAAAATACCCTAAGGCCATATCTCTCCTAGAAGCAGGGATTCAACTGCAATTTGTTCCTCCCCACACACAGACAGTGTGGAGGAAGGAAGAGTAGGATAATGTATCTGGCCACAGGCACTTCAATGTAGAGGGCATACGTTTCCCTGTAACACTCTTTTTAGTAAATGATTGCTGCTCTCTCCTCTAACAACCATGTTAAGGACCAGAAGGACACTTTCACTTCAGGGAGTTACAGTAACCTAGCAATGCCATATGTGCCCTAACGATTATTTAACTGGTTATGGGGAAGAGGAGTTCAAAGACAGGTGTTTAGCATGTTTCAACCATCATGTAAATGGGTCACATTCATTGATCTTTACCAAACATAGGGGCCAGGAAAGCACCCAGAAAAGTATCTTAATGACATGATGTTCTGCCACAGAGCAGATTCTAATGTGGACCAAACACACAGAGTGATTCCTTTCCTTTAATATTACTAACAGCAGACTGACATTAAGTAGCGCCTGATGTATTCCTGAGGAGGCAGCAGGAAGACCTCGTAACGTCAATCAAGACTCGGTCGCCCCGTCACAGGCCTGTGACTCACGCAGAACCAGGACATTTTAACTCTAACTGGCTGTCGTAATGAGCTAGTGGTTACTGAGAAGACCAGGATTAGAGGGAAACAGAGAGAGAGAGAGAAGCAGAGACAGAGAAAGACTGTCAGAAACAGAGACACAGAGAGAAACAGAGACACAAACAGAAACACACCTATTCTTCCCATACAGACAGACACTGCCAGTAAAATAAGGGAACTGACCTCTGGGGAAGATCCCAGGGTCCATGAAGGTAGCCATGCTGAAATTTGCCAGCACAAAGAGGAAGACGACACCATTGTAGAGAGGCACAGCGGGGGAGATTGCTTTGGTCAGCCAGGGGCACCTGCCGAGACGGAAGAGAGTTTGAACAGCTGTTAAGATCCTCCAAAAATACATTGTGATATCTGAGAATTCAGACTGATATAGGAGGCTCAAAATGAATGACACATGTTCACTCACAATAGGATGTACGTACACACAAACATATGTACACACACACACACACGGACATAAGCCACACATGGATGTGGGGAAATAAGAATTGCCATGTAATCTGCCTATAAAATTAGGGATGGAGGGGAGAGGCAAAAATCAAATGCAACCCCCTACCCCTTCTTATCTGCCCCTTTCACCTTCACCAGACACACTACACACTACACACTATACACACACACACACACACACACACACACACACACACACACACACACACACACACAC
>JACXGI010002497.1:47408-57998 GCA_016801175.1 Esox masquinongy | reverse complement strand
CCAGCCATGCATGGAACTGGACAGATTTCCTCTCTTGCTTAGATATAGAATTCAATGAGAGATGATGACGCAAGAGGACAGGGCTCTACTGAGTATCGGACTGACCAACTGGGCTGGGAGACAGGCAGACAGCTCACAGAAGCACTGTGTTGCTGTTATGATACAAACCTCACATGCTTACTCATTATATCAGCTTCTGGTTCTCCAGAAATCCCATTTGGGGGATTCACAGACTTTCTTCTTTATTCCCTGTCTCTGTGCACATAACTCACTCCTGTGTCGGGCTAGCGTGAGTGCAGCGTCATCTGGTTATATTGCTCTCCCCAACGTCGTACATATTTTATATGATAAATGTCTATCGCGGGATGTAAGGTTTACCATTTGTAACATCGCCATAGACAACTCATGGGCTTACTTTACAAGCCAATGAGACGTCTTTTGAGGAGATTTTAGCAAATGTAAAAATGTGAAATAGTAATTGACATTTATCACCTAAAATGTATATGGTATGTACCACAATCTACTGAGGTTCCACAATGTTGTGTTTTCACTATGACAGAAAATCTGTTTTTCATGTATATAATTGTTACTTCATAAAGTTTTATTGACTTAGTCAAACAGCAGATATTTGTCATTATTCCCCCTTTAATGTTTTGACAGTTGTATAAAACTGTGTGAAAATCACGATTAAAGTGGCCATTTAAGGCCTCCTGTAAGACCCAATATTTTAAGGCCTCCTGTAATTTGACATTTTAGGCCTCCTGTAAGAGCCCCTTTTACACTGAGCCAGCCAGACATAGTCTATACAATGTAGTCTGCTCTAACATAGTTTGTTTTTCCCCTCCTGAATATATACACCATAAACTATGAATATTATTATAAGTATCCTTGCTGATTTTTAATTCTAAGGTCTATTGTTTTGCAGCAAAAAAATGTAATTGCAAGAACAATGTGAAGATACATTATATTTTATGAGCACCACAAACAGACTGAATAGGAAAACTGATTATTAATAAACTCTGCTGGAAGTTCACTGAATGTGCAATCCTAACGATGGGCTGCGATTAGTTAATGACCTAACCAGCAAACAGAATTACGTTGTTAAGGCATCCCTAGGACATGAACTACAGAGAAAATGCATTACAGGTAATTAACGTGTAGGGGACTTCTTCAGAGTGTGTTAGAGCAGAAAGATCAGCACACTACTTAATGCCCTGAATTGTCATGTCAAATCTAATCATTTTCCCATTGATTAAAGACTTATACACTACTTTAGTTGAACAGCTCACCTGTTAAAACCTCCTAATTTTATTTCTAACAATGATTTGAGAAACCTGAGAACAACACTTGACAAGAACTTTCCTGGTGACCATAGCAAAATGACCCAAGAACATTGCAGGGAGGTCTCTGGGTCCAAAAATAAACAAAATAAAACCTTATGGACACAAAATCCTGACCACTTTAGAAAGTCATTTGTGATGTTCTAACTACTCATTTATTTTTTCAGGTAAGTACTTAAAACTTCATAAAAAGTATAAAAGAATAATTATTATATAAATTATAAACCGGTGGTTGAAATCCTGAATGCTGATTGGCCGTGGAATGTCAGGCTGTGTACCACGGGTATGACATCACATCACTTTTTACTAATTGCGTCAGAAACTGGCTTATAAGAGCAATAATGTTTTTCATTGTTTTGTCTATTGCCAGTATACCATGGTTAAGATCTGTATCCAGGCACTCAACACCATGCGGTGCACCTTTAGTCAGCTCTTATATATTGGCCATCTATATATAAACATTATACAATCTAGACATACTTTATATTTTAGACCACACTATAGGGATTATAATGTCTAAAAAAGCCTAAAATGTAGACTTGTCATTATGGGATACAGGAAGCACCTATATTTGATCATGCCTGATGGATAAGCATTGTACACATTATCTGCATGTGCCTGCTCATGCACACACGCACGCACGAACACGGACACGCACGCACGCAGGCACATGGTCACACACGGACGCACACCTGTGCCCACACTTGCACAACAGCACTGATTTCCAGGTATTTTAATGGAGATGATTCTCTCCTTGCCTGTCATCCCCCCTCTAGTCTGTTCAATTATTCAGAGTGGAAGCTTCACAGCAGGCCAGTCACAATGAGCCCCAACCCCCAGCCACTGCTCTGGAGGAGGGCCAGTAAACCAGCAACAGGGGCAAGAACTAGAGTGCCTCTGTGGGCAGTCTCTTCCCACAGCTGCTGTGAGTGTGGCAAAGCAAATGTATACCATGTGGAAAACACCAAGGACATAGTACGAGGGGGGTGGGGTCATACGGAAGTACAGTCAACCCCTGGCCTCCTTTAACCTGATAATCCCCCTACGCATTTTAACAGACAGAATTATATACACATACATACATACACAGATGGCGAAACACTTAACCCTCTGGCCATGCTGACTTGCGAAATAGCCCTTAGGGGGGGGTGTAAGAGTACCCTAGCTTGACATTTAACCTTAGCCCTCCTCCTCAATCACTCTCTCAAATTGAGAAACTAAACGTGTCAGTTCAGAGTAAAACAATGTCACAGGGTGAGAGAGTACAGCTGTATCTGGCTGGCACATACAGATGCAGCTAACAAGTGAAACAAACCAGAGCTTTGTCTGTCTGTAAACTGAGGGAGGAGAGAACACAGACAGCAGCCGGGCATGCAGAGGAAAAGTTCAGTGGTACACTGTTGCTCATTCACTGCTATTCTGTAAGTTGGGCTGGACTTTAGAAGAACTAGTGCTAAAGTGTAAATGTTAGTTCACTCTCCAAATTTTGCTTGAAGTGAGATGAATTACAAAAATGTGGATAAAATTTCAAAGAAAAAAATATTGAGGATACTCACAATCCTATTACAGTTAGATACATTTTTATGGTTTACAAATGCTATGTTAGCTCAGAACTACTCACAAATTAATGGCTTCCATTACTGTCATATTTCCCAGCATGCTTTATTCTTTGAAGTAACAAATAACTGTATTTTTCACATACATTAATTTTTTTGACTAATAACGCTATAAAAAAGACATAAAAAACATTATGGTACATATTTTTAAATACATGCAATCTGTTAGTAGTTAGACTTTTTAGATCCGTTACTGAGATTGCTGTTCCAGTTGATATGATTTATGTAGTCTCAATAATTAAACTTCCCGCCCCGATAATCATTCAAAATGTAAGTTGTGTGTGATTGAATATTTAAATTGTTGGATAGCCTAACTCTTTGCTGGATTCCAAGGGTAATTACAGATCACTTTGCAGGCCAACACTGAGGTTGATTTAACTTATAATTTTTTTGGCAAAGAGTTGCAATAGGATTGTGAGTTTGCTCAACAAAATGGCACAAAGGTTGACTGAACATATAATTGCATGGCAACCAGTTGCGATAGGAGTGTGATTTTGTCCAACATTTGCTCAACAAAATTTGAGCAAACACCCAATGCTATAGTTGCTGGTCGTTTTGAAATTCTATGTTCTTTGAATGGTCAGGCCATTTTGTTGAATGTGTTTTTTACAGTGTATGTAACATAAGCTTTTACTCACCAAAGTAAACAGGCAGTGTGGACAAAGACGTAATAATTTACAGTGACCTCCAAAATGCTTGGCACCTTTTTGAAGATGAGCAAAACAGCCTGTACAAAATAAACAACAAAGGTAATAGCTATATTGTAGTTTATGTGGATTGTAAACCCCCCCCCCCAAAAAAAAACAAGTCTCAAAATGATTGAAACTCGTTTTTATTCCCTTAACATCAAAGATCCCCAAACTTATTTTACTGTAGATACGAGTTGCTTTTTTGTATTCTTGTTTCGTTGGCAAATCCAGCGCTTGGGTGTATGATGAGCAAGCTCTACTTTTCCCCTGCTCTTGGATTCTGTTTTGCACTTTAATCCTTTACCAATGTTTGGCACTATTCCACTGGTTTTTAATTTCTTAATTATTGCCAGGTTTTTAGCTGTTGTTTTGTACCCCTTTCCTGATTCAAGGTCAACAACAACCATGGTGAACTCTTTGCTTTCCCCAAAGGTAATAGATGACGAAGGATTTTATATCCCTGTTACCTCATTTTTATAACCCAGTGAAACAGGAGGTCATAGATTTTTTCAGATTTTCTTTTCTTTTACTCTATTTAAAAGAATCCTTAAGGGTGCCAGTCATTTTGACACTTATCTTTTTGTAAAAAAAATATATGAAAAAAAAAGACATCAAATATATTACATTCTTAGCATGCTGGGAGTTACTGGAAGAAGCAGATGGGAGAGGTATATTGGCTCAGTTTTGTATTTCTTTGGACCTACCCACAATGCACTGTTGTCACAGTCAATTGGACAACCAATTGTGCCAATTGTGCTGAGCTCTACTACTCCAGCTAGCTTGAGCTGTGTAAAGTTAGCCACTAGCAATGATCTGTGCTGTTTGATCATGTCCAAATACCTCGAGCATTTGCCCCTGGATAATCGGACTGTATATACTTCAGACATTTAGTATGTACACTGATGAGCCAAAACATTATGACCACCTGTCTAATATGTTGTTCCTCCGCGTGTTGCCAAAACAGCACTGACCTGCTGAAGAATGGACTCTACAAGACCCCTGAAAGTGTCCTGTGGTATCTGGCACCAAGACAATAGCAGCAGGTCCTTCAAGTCCTGTAAATTACGAGGTGGAGCCCCCGTGGATCAGACTTGTTGGTCCTGCACATCCCACAGATGCTCAATCGGATTGAGATATGGGGAATTTGGAGACCAGGGCAACACCTTGAACTCTTCATCATGTTCCTCAAACCATTCCCGAACAATGTGTGCAGTGTGGCAGGGCGCATTATCCTGCTGAAAGAAGCCAATGCCATCAGGGAATACCATTGCCATGAAGGGGTGTACCTGGTACAAAGTTTAGGTAGGTGGCACTTGTCAAAGTAATGTCTGCATGAATGCCTGAACTCAGGGTTTCCCAGCCCAACATTCCCCGGAGCATTACACTCCCTCTCCATGATGTAAAAGAAACCGGGAATCATTGGACCAGGCGACCTTCATCCCCTGCTCCAAGGTCCAGTTCCGACGCTTGCGTGTCCATTGTGGGTGTTTTTGACAGTGGACAGGGGTCATCATGGACACTCTGACTGGTCTGCAGCTACACAGCCCCATACACAGCAGGGTGCGATGTACTGTGTGTTGTGACACATTCCTCCCGTAAAATCATCAAAAAAAAAGTGACCTGTGCCACGGTAGATCTTCTGTCGGTTTGGACCAGATGGGATGGCCTTCGTTGCCGTTGTGCATCGATGAACCTTGGGCGCCCAACACCCTGTCGCCTGTTTGTCGTTTGTCCCTCCTCGAACCACTTTTGGTAGGTACTCATGGTAGGTACACACCACTGCTGGCCGGGAGCACCCCACATGCCTTGTTGTTTCAGTGTTGACCCAGTTATCTGGCCATAACAATTTGGCCCTTGTCAAAGTTGCTCAGGTCTTTACTCCTGCATCCAACACGTTGACTACGAGAACTAATTGTTCGCTTACCATCTAATCTACCCAAACCTTGATATGTGCCCTAGTTTGGAGATGATCAACATTATTTGCTTCACCTGTGAGTGGTCATAATGTTTTGGCTCATCAGTGTATATGCAATGGGAATGTATTTGTATTTGAGAATAGTAAATACAAGAAGTGAAAGTCAGTGTGGTCCTTTCATCAGCCAAGAGGCAGGAAAAACGAAACTGTAGGCGTGTTGTTCTGACGGCTCCCTAACTCTTTGTGGATATTATTTTTTTTAAGTCCCTCCCAACACTGACATTTTAGAAATTAGGGATGAGCGAAAATTTTAATTTCCTTTTTGCTTTTTGGCATAATCATCTTCAACACTGCAACAAGGCGGTACTGGATTGGACTGACCTTCTCAAGGTACCTCTTACCGAAGCTGTTAACTTAGCTTAACTCTTTTACCATTTGATGGGTCCCAGTAGGCAATATGTATGTCAATCTTCTTTTGCTTTTGACTCTTCTGGCAAAGGATTGCTGTTTTAGCTGTATTCAAGTAAGTCAGAGAAACCAAGCTTCCCCCAAAATGTTACCAATAAAAAAACATAGTACAAAATATCTTGTTCATAGGGTAAGTACCTATACAAGAAAATACCTTTCAAAGGGAAGACAGTTTGGATTTGGCTTCATGCCACTCACAGCCCATCACAATCAAAGAAAAAAAATGTAATCCCTGGGCAGAGCTGTTCAGTGGTAACACGCCTGGCTCTATGCACATATTTCGCTCCAGGGTTCAATCCCTGTTTCTACTCTTCACAATGTCTCCTCTTCACCTGTCTTCCTACAATGTGATTCCATCTGTCAAAAAAGCGTCCACTCATCTTTAAAAATATATGTTTGTTAAAAAAAAATGTAAAAAAATATGTTTGTTATGTTGTTGTCCTTCATTGACTAGTAAGCTGGCTAGCTAATATCTACCATTTTTAATAAGCCATGGATGGAGATAGGGATTTGAATTTGTAGTTTAACTTAATTTTCAGAACTGGCCAGTGATTAAATGCATTGCAAGTTGCATGTGTCCTGTTCAGCTGGCTTGTCTTCATCATAAAAGGCAAGTAAAGTTATCAACTTGGTGTCATAAAAAAGCAAAATGGCTCAGTATTACAAAGTAACTTCTGTGAGATTCATCATAATATTTCCATTCAAGGAAAATTTAGCCTAATAAACCTTTAATGCGCAGACCAAATCCCTTGCCAGCTCTGTGATATACCTGAAAGTGGAATAGGAAGACGACCTAACAACCAAGTCATAATCCCTTCATTTGCATGAAAATTCATTAACACTGTCATTGTTTAACACCTCCCTTATTTTAACTGAAAATTGTCTTCAGGGTTTAATATCACCCATCACCACCACCCTGCCCTCCCAACCACTGCCACTGAATGTACAAGAGGGGTATACCTGCAAAAGCAGTATAATAGTCTCTCATTAACATCACTGCATAAATAACTTTATCAGAGTACTGACTTAAGGGCCTATGTACATTAATTATTTCCAAGGTACAACAGAATGTTGGCTGTTATCCCTAATAAGGACAATAGTCCAATAAGAATGCAATCTAGATGTCATTTTCTACTCACATTTGTCAAAGTATGATCTCCAAAATGGATTCTCCACCCTCTCGTTTGCCATGATAAAAAAA
The DNA here is from genome assembly GCA_016801175.1 of Esox masquinongy. Classification (NCBI taxonomy): domain Eukaryota; kingdom Metazoa; phylum Chordata; class Actinopteri; order Esociformes; family Esocidae; genus Esox; species Esox masquinongy. The sequence continues at coordinate 50,769 of JACXGI010002497.1, read as the reverse complement.
ATCAGTAAGCGTGCTTTGAAGAGGAAGTCATTTCCATCTAACTACATTGTTTTGTGCAGTATTTCTGAAGTTCAACAGTCAGCAAAGCTTGCCAGCTAAGCTTGACACCATAACATAATAAAAGCCAGGAAATACCAAACCCATTAGCTAGCCAATTAATAATAGACAGTAGATAGCAAAAAACAGTCTCCAACCTACATCCTAATGTTGCGCTGTTAAAAGTCAGCTGTTTCAACATGTGACACAACTCATAATTCCTCGAGCATGCATACCTTGATAGTTAAGTGAAGGTAATAATCAATACCAAACTGTAATACATGCACATAATTACAGTACAGAACAACCACATCAATTAGCTTCATGAAATGTGCAAGCTGACAAGAATTGAATTTAAAAAAATGTATAAAAGGGGGAACATATAAATATTGGCCAATACTTTCCCAGGAAAAACACAGCAATTCCTATCTGAAAGGGATAGAAGTCTAGCTTTATGATTTTCTGTGTAGGATGATGCCTATTCCAAACATTCCAAAGCTATTTGACTACACAAATCTGAGTGAGCCAGTCCTTCATTTAGTTTCTTTAGATATGAGCAGAAAGCTGCTGGCTTTGAAGCTTCTCTTATCTGCAGGAGTGCTTCAGGGATGAGGAAATGTACAAGGGCATCGTCTGAAAAACCATCAAAGGGAACCAAGAGTCAATCTGGAGCGCTTTCTCCTTTCATCTAAAACATACAGCGTTAGCCAGGTAGGGATTGGCCAACCAGACAATGAAATATGAGACATCTTAACCTGACATGTTGTTTGTTTGTGATTGATCAGAAAACTATAATGACATTATAAAATAATAATTAGAAAATTCTTTAGATTACGCAAGGTATCTGAGGCTGGCAATACCTGTTTACTGCAGGTGTCCACTCTGCAATTCCCCAATGTGTCCAATTGCATAGGATGCTGGGCACACAGATCTGTCTGTCTGATTGTTCTCTCATTAAGTAAAGAATTAGGACAGTGCCAGTGGGCCGCAAAGGGAGAACATGTGTTCCTCCAGACTGCCCACTGATCCCTAATGTCTTGAGATAGCTGACTTAGAGCTCACCATCCCACAAGGACAACATACACAGATAGCCACCATCCATCCCTATAGCCACCACACCCACCCACAGGGTTAGCTGTGGTGGGAAAATGAATTAAAAACATGGAGGTACAATGGCTTACAAAAGTATTCACCCCCCCCCCCACACACATTTCTTTGTGTTACAACATTAAATGAATATTGATATAATTAAGAGTTTTTGCCACTGATCAACAGGAAAAAAAATCTGTCAAAAGTGTGTTTAATACCAGCTACATCAGATTACTTTGGAATGAGAGAACCTGTGCTACTGTACAGTCAACACAAAACAGTTTTATAATAATAGGTCTACAAATCGTTCTAAATGAATCACAAATAAGAAACAGAAAATATTCCATTGAATAAGTATTCAATAAAGTCAACTTTGGCAATAATTATAGCCACAAGTCTATTTGGATAGGTTTCAACCAGCTTTACACATCTGGATAAAGCAATTTTGGCCTAGTTTTTGCAAAATCACTCAAGCTCCGTCAAATTGGACAGGGACTTTTGGTGAAAAGCAATTTTCAACTCTTTCCACATATTCTCATATTGGACTGAGGTTGAGGGTTTGAATGGTCTATTACAGAACATTGACCTTTTTGTTTTCAGTGCCTTGAAAATGTTCTTATATCCTAACCCTGATTAGTGCTTTTGAAGAACCATTTTCCGGAATTGCTTTAAATGTTCCTTCGTCCTCATTATGTCATTTTTGTTAGGAATTGTACTAACCAACTATGGGACCTGCCAGAGAAAGGTGTATTTAACCTGAAATCCTATGAACACCTTGCACACAGGTGGACTCAAACTAGACTTCTAAAGACAATTGGTTGCATCACACCTCATTCTGGTGAGCCATAGAAAAGCGGGGGATACTTATGTAATCAATTATTTTCAGTATAATATTTGTAATTAATTTAGAACAATTTGCAGATTATTTTTTTACTTTGACATCATGATGACCAGCAGCAAAAACGTCTCGTTAAATCCATTTTGATTTAATGCTGTTACAAAATAAATTGTGGAAAAGTTGAATGGGTGGGTGAATACTTTTGAGAGCCACCGCATGACCTCAATATGGTGTTGAGAGAAAGAGAGGTGAAGTAGTCACAGACAGCGATGCTATCAATAGTAATGAAAGTCTCACTAACTCGCAGTGCTCAGTTAACTCAAGTTCGTAGAGGCCCGTCGCCTGTGGGCCCCTGGGAGCTTTGCTCTGTTTTTCGAATGCATGCACACACACACCACTAGGCACACACACACTTAATTTGTATTCAACGCACGCACGCACGCACTCACACACCAGTGGGCCCGGCTGTCAATGGAAACAGATATTTTAGATAAATGTTAGAACAGCGTGTAAAATAACGGGTGACAGTGGGTCAGAGAAGAAGCAATTCTGTTAAAGAAGAGATGGGGAAGAGCAGGAGATGGAGCACTGTCGGCATGCAGCAACCAGAATTCAAATTTCTTTCAGCAATGACGAGGCTGTACTGTGAGACTTGCAAGCCCACCAGGCATTTATTTAACGCCTGCTATGTCAGGTTACTTTGGAATGAACCTGTGCTACTGTAGAGAGCACACTGTACTCCAGCTGGGAGGCAAAAGCAATTATATTTACATAATTACATAACAGCCATATTTGAGACTAAATAAAATGTGTTGCACTGTTGCTCTTTATGTCTTGTATTAGCATACTCACTGCCATTTTCATCAACTGCAAATTCAAAAAATGTGATACTGCCACTTGAGGATATTTCAATTTCCTTTAAATGAAAAAGTAATTTTGCAATATAATTTTAAACAACTTAGAAAACACTGACCTAATTCCTATTGAGCGATATTACTCATACGTAACGTCTGGTTGGCACTTAAAACACGTTTGTCAGTTCCACGGAACAGACAAGCACGCCAACTGACACGACAAGCTGAAATGTATGGGAGTGTGTGTGTGTGTGTGTATGTGAGTATACATGTGTGGGTGTGTGTGTGTGCACGCGTGTGTGTGAGCTATGATGAGCATCATACTCAGCCTTGTAGGTGTGTGTTGGAGCCACACTCACCGCAGCACAGTGGTCTATGAGTCAGCCATGATGAGTACAGCGACATCAGCACAGAGGCGATGGAAGAGGATGACACAGCACAGACCCCCCCCCCCCCCCCCCCCCCCCCCCCCCCCCCCCCCCCCCCCCCCCCCCCCCCCCCCCACCCCCCCCCCCCCCCCCCCCCCCCCCCCCCCGCCCCCCCC
>JACXGI010002497.1:11009-47308 GCA_016801175.1 Esox masquinongy | reverse complement strand
GGGAACTGGGACTGAACTAGACCAGCATTTAGTCACCCATCATGTTGCAAGAACACACACAAACACCTTATAAAACTCCTTATTTTCATGACTAAATGAAAAACACATCTCCCTGAATGTAATAAAAACAATAAATATATCAATGAGAATTTGATTGATTAGCGTTTTATTACATTAGGCTACCCTTAACACATGCTACCGTGTCACACTGCAGCTTGGTTCATAGTCAAATCTACCTAAGAGGGAATAACATTTTTGGCATCTGCTGTATGTATCTGTCCTTTATGATTCTGTTTGCCCATAACCACAGCTTGCATCTAAAATGGCACCCTTGGGTGCATGGGCCCAGATCAAAAGTAGAGCCATGACTAGGGGCTTATTTCCATTACGATACATTTTCCCAGACATAGCGAAGACTCGAGGCACTGGATAATTTTGTTGTGTGAACTTGCAGATACGGATACACCACCTTCCGAGGTAATGTCCGCCACATTTCGGATTGAGCCCCCCGGATGTTCGCAAGTGTGAAGACCATTGTGTCAGAACTGTATCAAGTTTCTGTGCAGTGCGCGAATAGTACTGCACAGAAACAGTACCCTTTTCAGGCATGTGGACTGTGGCATCTTGAAAGTGCTTTGGTTACAGCGTAGTTATACACTGATCAGCCATAACATTATAACCACCTGCCTAATATTGTGTAGGTCCCCCTTTTGCCGCCAAAACAGCCCTGACCCGTTGAGGCATGGACTCCAATAGACATCTGAAAGTGTGCTGTGGTATCTGGCACACAGACATTAACAGCAGATCCTTTAAGTCCTGTAAGTTGCAAGGTGGGGCCTCCATGGTTCGGACCTGTTTGTCCAGCACATCCCACAGATGCTCAATTGGATTGAGATCTGGCGAATTTGGAGGCCAAGTCAACACCTTGAACTCATTGTTGTGTTCCTCAAATCATTCCTGAACCATTTTTGCTTTGTGGCAGGGTGCATTATCCTGCTGAAAGAGGCCAATGCCATCAGGGAATACTGTTGTCATGAAAGGGTGCACATGGTCTGCAACAATGCTCAGGTAAGTGGTACGTGTCAAAGTAACATACGCATGAATGGCAGGACCCAAGGTTTCCCAGCAGAACATTGCCCAAAGCATCACACTGCCTCCGCCTGTTTGCCTTCTTCCCATAGTGCATCCTGGTGTTCTCCAGGTAAGCGACGCACACGCAACCGGCCATCCACGTGATATAAAAGAAAACGTGATTCATCAGACCAGACCACCTTCTTCCATTGCTCTGTGGCTCAGTTCTCATGCTCACGTGCCCATTGTAGGCGCTTTTGGCAGTGGACAGGGGTCAGCATGGGCACCCTGATTGGTCTGTGGCTACGCAGCCCCATACGCAACAAACTGCGATGCACTGTGTGTTCTGACACCTTTCTATAAGTACCAGCATTAACTTTTTCAGCAATTTGAGCTACAGTAGCTCGTCTGTTGGATCGGAACACATGGGCCAGCCTTCACTCCAAACGTGCATCAATGAGTCTTGGCCGCCCATTGACCCTGTCGCTGGTTCACCGCTTCTCCTTCCTTGGACCACTTTTGATTGGTACTGACCACTGCAGATCGGGAACACCCCACAAGGGCTGCAGTTTTGGTGATGCTCTGATCCAGTCGTCTAGCCATCACAATATGGCCCTAGTCAAAGTCGCTCAGATCCTTATGCTTGCCCATTTTTCCTGCTTCTAACACATCAATGTTTTGAGGACAGAATGTTCACTTGCTGCCTGATATATCCCACCCACTGACAGGTGCCATGATAACGAGATTATTATGTTATTCACGTCACCTGTCAGTGGTCACAATGTCATGGGTGATGGGTGTATATCTGTAAGGGCACTCTACAGCTTTTTAAGAGCTGGCACAAAACCATCACTGGACTATAGAAATGTTGCATCACTAGACGACCAGAACGCCCAAGCTGCATTTGCGAAGCCTACATGCCTGCTGCCTGGAGGCAGATCACCCTGTTCTAAAACAAATGCCTTACGTTTTTTATGCCTGTCATAAAAACACTACATCAGTTTGCAGGGTTTATAGTTAACATGGAAACATTACTTAACATTCAGTGCTGTAGGAAAATTCAACTGAAATGGTATGACGCTTCTGCTGAACTTCTTTTGATTGTCTGAAAGGTTATTAGTTGCCGCTATTGACACGTTACTTTAGACATGCTCATTGCCTGACAGTGGAATAAGAGACAGATATTTCCCTCAAATTGTACAAAAAATTTGAAGAAAATTTCCTTTTTGAAAATTCCCATTTCAGGTAGAATAACTTAGTATGCAACCACAGCAGTGAAATATGTGAGCTGCTATCACAAGAATACGTCAAACAGTTTTTTTAAAAATCTTAAACACCAATTGAAATGGAATCTACATTCATCTGTCTGTTCCTTCTACTATTTGCACAAAACTGCACACTGAATTTAACAATAAATGTTATTTTTAATGTTATATTACTTTCTTAACTTTACACATAACATTTTTAAAGGTTGTTATTCTCTTTAAATGTATTGTGTCTGTATGGTTACTGTTAATATCTAATGGCTTTGGTTCTTTTTATTTATTTGCCGATGTAAACACGTTTTTCATGCCTATAAAATACATTGAATTGAAAGGGGGGGAGGCAGAGAGAGCTATGAGGAGCTTGGAGGTGAAGTATGACTTGTTTGACCTTAACAGTTACTCTGAGATCTGGTACCCCTCGGCCCAGTTCACAACCCCCTGCCTCCTTTACCACTCCAAATCCATGCCTTTCGTGACACAGTCATGACTGTTTCGTCTTACGTCTCCCAGCGGCATCTCAGAGCCATTTTGTGTGACTGAGCGAGGTCAGGCCAATTCTATGTTCACATCCTGCAGGAAACTGCCCCATACTCTCTGCAAACACTACACTACAACCTATTATCTCTTAGCCATTGGCAGGCTAGACCGAAATCAATCAATCACATTTATTTTATAAAGCCCTTTTTCCACCAGCAGTTGTCACAAAGTGCTTATACAGATAGCCAGCCTAAAGCCCCACACTGTGTTTATGTAGTATAACTGTATCTCTGCCAACAGAATGCAGGAAATCAGAATGAACTGTCCCTGCAAGATAGGGATGGCATGGTAGAGGACATTCAGCGCCAAGCAGTTTATGTTAAGCACAAACAAACCAAGGCCATGGTGACCATCGCACAAGGCTGTGTTGCTCACTGGGGGTGGGTAAAGCAGGGCTGGCAAGGGGCTTAATGTTCAGCACGTCACACCTTCTGCTAACATTATTTACAATACAAGCAACAGCTTTCTAAACACTGATTAAATGAGCATGAAGCATGGTTTTCGCAAATCCTCCCAGAACACCACCCTGAGATCAACCCCTCTGGATGCTACTCCATGGAACACTAATGTGTCAAGCACAACCATTTATCCAACTAACACAATGAGATCATTTTACTTGTATAATTAAACTAAATGAATTATCATGGCTAATCTTTAATGTGCCTTGTAATTTCAGTGCACAAATTAAGTACTTCCCTGTATATGCAAGATAAACGGTTAAAAAAGGACACTGGCACATTTCTTTCTATTTTAAATCCAGCTTTTACAAAGCTATGGAAAATTCCTCTAAGGATAAACATTAATTACATTTAAGTAGTGCTGCAACAACTAATCGATAAAAATCCATAACGGCGATAATAAAAATTGTTGGCAACAAATGTCATTATTGATTAGTGGGGTCTACACGAGACACAGCAAAAAAAAAAAAACATTTTAGCAGATGGTGGACGATACATCGAAGGGAAGTCACATATGACCAAAAACCTCAAAAGTACTGTATGGGACCACTTTATGTATAAGAATTCAATGAAAGCAGTTTGTTGCAAACGCAGAACAAATTTGCAATGCAGAACACTCATGGCACAGGAACGCATGACTGTAATGCATGAGCATTTAAAGAGAAAATGAGTTGTAGGCGTGATGACAGAAGATTTATAGTGCTCAGCAAGTTAATATGATACAAATTCGTCATACATTATAATTTGTATTCACAGAGTTGTTTTTAATGGAGAAAAGATTCATTCTGTAATTTATGTATTTTTTCTATCCGATTAATCAAAGCAGTAATTGACAGATAAATCGAATATCAAAATAGTTGTTAGTTGCAGCCCTAAGTCATTTTGCAAAGGCTCTTATTCAGAGAAACTCACAGTAGCAATATGGGCTATGTGCTTTGCTCAAGGGCACAATGATAATTTCTTAGCTCCAAGAGCTGGAAAGACAATCTTTTGGTTACTAGCTCAATTCTCTACCCACTATCTGTGGTCCCTGTCCATCAGCTTAATGAACTGTTTATCTATCTGCCTAAAGAATACACAAGGACAGGCCAACCACTAACACTAGAGAAGTGACAGGGTGGGGGTTTTGCACCTCACTCAGTCACTCACTCAGGCAACATGCAAGCTACCGTCAGATGAAGCAGGACATGGAGTTGTATTCCTTCCATTAAAACAGTTTAGTTGCACAATGTTTAGACAAATTGATTTCTAAGTGCACAAATGCAGGTAGGTTCCCCTTAGTCTCGTTATGCTTACTTCTGTTTAGCAAAATGGTTAGCGGCTAAGTGTGTTGTTTTGTGCAATGTGTACACCCTTCGTCTGCAGATGATATGAGGTAACTAATGCCTGATTGCTTGGCAAGCTGTAATATAGCAGTATGTTGAAACAAGAAACCAGGCAAGCCTAGTTCAGCCGGACCGCAATAGAAAGTATTGCCCTCTTGAGATTCGAACCCGGGTCGCCCACGTAAAAGGCTATGTTGCTAACCACTATACACCATTAGCCAGTAATAGGCTTTACCAGTATCTACTAACTTACTGGAATAGTCACAGGAATTGAGCAATTAGTAGCGAGTCTGCCAAAGCTATTTAATTTCAGGGCATTAGAACGTATTTTTTTCTTTCAGTGCATAACAACGAACTTTTTTCTTTTATTCGTGAATGACATTAATACAAAAAATATCAAGGAAGGTGACGATAACTAACAAAATAAATAAATGTCGTTGTTCACAACAGATTTGAACTTGAGCCTTCCACGTGATAGGCACTGTCTTTAACCATAACGCCATGGCATTACGAATTTCACTAGTCGCTAAACACTATTGAGCATTGTGTTAAACTGACTAACGTTTCTTGTTAAGTTTACCTCCACCAGAAATAGTGTCTATGAGCTGTTAGCTTTTGCCACTGGCCGTTTGAACAGCTTATTAGCCAGTAATGGGCTTACTGGTATCTACTAACTTCTTAGGAATAATCATAAGAATTGAGCAATTGCTAGCGAGACTGAAGATTAACTTTTCCATGCCAGAAACAGTCGCAATATAACCGTATACAATTTCAGGTTTCGGTTTTAGCCCGCAAAGTTTTCGTCAATACGGATTAATTCACAATGCGTACTTCGCTTCGCCTGAGAGGAGATACGAATTCGAGACCTATAGTTCACAGTTCCGCTTCTCTAACCACTACGCTATTTAACAAGGGGTAGTCAGTTAGTCAGTCACTCAGTAAGAGACATTCGCTCTTCTTAGCCGGCTCCGCTTACGCAGTCCGGCAAAAAATGGATGGGGCAATGAACTCACTGTATGAACTCCTTCAGTCCAGTGTTTGTTCTTGTTTAAACTGTACTTCATATATTTAATGTTGCTATATTAATTCTTTATTTATTTCTAATGGGTTTGACATGATAGAATAAAGGACTGCTGAATCTTTTGATTTCTGAATTCTTTCTCTCACCTCCCAAATTTATAGTGTCCAATTTGTCATCATGGCCTTGCACAGTGGGTTTGCGTGTCTTACAACGCCTTTTCCAGGCTGCTCTGCTTATGTCACTGTACGCTCAACCAGGAAGTTGGCTGAGCATGAACCTACATGCTCGGAGAGTCTCACCATCAAGCTCTATTGGGACCATTAACTGGGGTCTCTCCCCCCACATGGTGTCACTAGAACGCAATGAGGCAAGACATCCCTCACTGAAATTTCTACCCCTCAACGTGGACGGTGCTGAGACAATTAACAATGCCACTGTCTGTATGCCACAATCAGAATTCTAAACCTGTTTGTTGAAACCCTGAATACTGATTGGCTGAAAGCCTTGGTATATATGATCATTCTACATGTATGACATAATATCACTTGTAATATTCTTACTGCACTGGTAACAGGTTTAAAATATCAAAAATGCAACGTTTGTGGTATATTTGCAATGTCTTAGTCCACTGCACTTGGGAATCCCCTTCTAAACCCATTCAATGGAATATTCAGATTCATCCAGTTTATGGTATAATCTTAAGTATTTGAACATATGAAAGGAATAACACCATTCTGTTCACCACCCACTGTAATCCTAGATGTGGAAAGTATATATAATTCAGTCTTAAGGACAGAGTTCTGGGTTAAACCACTAATATCCTCATAGCTCACCTCACTCCCATTATAAAACAATAGGTTATGTTTTAACAGTCTTTGGCAGACCCAGAACGGCCGTCTAAAAATGTAGTGCTGGCTATAACCCAACCAAGCCCTTACCCCTGCCTGGGTGGGTCTGGGCGTGAGACCAAAGAACCTCTTTCTCCATCCATCCCTCTTTCTCAGTCTCTGACTCACTCCTTAGAGGAGTCCTGTGTCCAGATGTGTTTCTCAGGTTCACATCTTCACACGTTCAGCCACATCATGCTTGGGGTCTAGAAAACCAAGTATAGTTACTGTCGTATAGGCAGACAACAGGCCAATAGTAGGTGCTATTTGTCTTGTAGGTATATTGATTAAAGGGCTTCCGGGGTGTAAAGGAAGAAATAGTCACTGCTTTAATCTGGAACCTCACTTCACCCACACGTCCATTCTCTGTTGGTTCTTCATCCATCATGGGCCCTAAGCTAACACAGGTCCCCACAGTCCCCCCCACCTCCAGCTCTTTTTTCCCTCCCTACATCTCCCCCTCCCTCCTACAGAGGCCATCAGTAGACCCTCCACATCTGCAGGGATATTAATTGTTTGGTGTTATACATAGCTCTTATCCAGCCCTGGGGAAGGGATTCGGCTCAGCTGGAGGATTACAGAGCATGCGTACACTCTCACACACTTACATGCATGCAAACACAGAACAAAGCGTGCGGCGTCAGACACGCATGTGTGAGCAAACACACACACACGCCCATACACGCACACACGCGCGCACATGCACACGCACACACACAAACCAACCAACCTCACACACAAACCAACCACACACACACAGCCAGAAATATGGGAATCATTTGAAACGCAGCTCAATATGACAAGCTGGTGTTTATTGTGCAGAGCATTGTAGGGCTCATTCTGTCCACACGCGTATGGACATAGTCTGCAGAGTCCGTGTAACATAGGAGCCGTCGTCACACGTCAAGTGGTACTCCATCCGTCCGTGGCGTGACGTTCTACCATGTCACAGAAATATGGGCCATACTGGAGAACAAAGCAATCCTTTGAGACACAACAATGACTCCATTTAGTAATTAAGCCTGGCATCAATGGGTTGGGTGAGCTCCCAGGACTGCAGGGATGTTCCCTATTCCTTCACTCTGAACGCAGAGGAGAAGATAGAACAGGGTTTTTTTGGTGGTTGAGTGAAAAGGGAGTGTACATAAACAGAGCTGGCACAGGTCATTTTCCTTTGAACCAGACTGTTACATTAACAAATGAAATGGCAACACTGATACAGTATGATCAAATACATTTATAGGAACCTGTTTATTAATTGATAGTGAAGTGCTTCAATATGTAACATTTTTAGAGTAATTAAATAAGTACTGAATTTCATACTTTGAGTTTGAGTGCAACACTCCACAGCTGAAACATTCCTGATCCTTTTTCCCGTCCTGGGAACTAACAGGGCAGAGCTGAATGGGTGGATGCAAACATGGGCCTGGCCTGGAGTTGATACTGACCTCTCCTGCCTGTCCTGGGCCGAAACCCCTAAAGAGACCCACCAAATTCTCACTATAATTAATAGGACACCCATTTGTGAGGGCACATGCTGTATCTGTCTGTTGAAGCTTAAGAGGAATGGACTGCACACAGGAATCCCAACACGTGCTGGATAGCCACTGTAAAAGTTTTGATAAAGTGTTGTCAGACAGTCCCAATCTGCACCTTAACACAAACACCTAGGGTCATACCCTTTAAACGTAGCAGATATAAACTATCAGGACTGGTAAATGCAGGGTAATTGTGAAGCGTTCACCATGTAGCATCCAACATACAGGGTGGGAAACTGTTTGGTGGAGGAAGGATTATGGTCTGGGGCTGTGTTTCAGGGTTTGGGCTAGGCCCCTTAACTCCAGTGAAGGGTCCACAGGATAGAAAAACATTTTAGGCAATTAGGTACTTCCAACATTGTGGCAAAAGTTTGGGGAAGGCCCTTTCCTGTTCCAGCATGACTGTGCCCCTGTGCACAAAGCAGGGTTCATAAAGACATGGTTCGACAAGGTTGGTGTGAAGGAACTCGAGTGGCCTGCACAGAGCCCTGATCTCAACCCCACTGAACACCTTTGGGATGAATTGGAATGGCGATTGTGAGCCAGGCCTTCTTGTCAAACATCAGTGCCTGACCTCACAAATGCTATTTTGGCTGAATGGGCACAAATTCCCGCAGAGACACTCCAAAATCTTGTGGAAAGCCTTTCCAGAAGGGTGGCGGCTGTTACAGCTGCAAAGGAGGTGGGGGGCAACTCTACATTAATACCCATGGTTTTGGAATGGGATGTCCAACAAGCTCATATAGGAGTGATGGTTGGGTGTCCACATATAGGGATTTGGGCTAAAACAAATTAAAAACAAATAAGTGAAAAAAAAACAAATAGGTGAAACAGAAATGAACGTGTTGCTGCTAACAGCTTCTTCCACTGACTAGCCCCACTCTGGGTGCAAACCTGCGGTCCTTCTGCATCAGAACACACATGACCCGTTTGAGCTATACAAAAGTTAACAATTGGATAGCCCCATTTGCAGCATTTCAAGCTAGCTCTGGAGCGAGCTTACGGTACATTCTTAACTCTGATACACACGGACTGGCAGTGCTGCAGGATAAAAGTTCATTTCAGTTAACAGCAAATTCAATCAGTGGTCTAACTAGGCTCTATGACTTTAGGTACCAGATCCTGTTATTAAACAGCTGAGTGATGTCTGGGCAGGAATACGGCTTAATATCTAACTGTAATTTAAATAAATGCCCTGAAGTACGTGACAGTGCATGAAAATGAAGACAGATGAGCTTCACCAAGATGGATGTGTGCTTCTTAGAAAGTCAAGTTTCCTGTTATAATTCATCTGAGAGAAGGATGCATACATAAATGAATGAATAAATAGATAAATTATTGTAAGTAAATGAATGATTGAACACACAAGTCAGGAATGTGGTAAATACCATTTGATTCCACTTCCTGAAAGTATGGCATATGCGCGATTCCACAATCATATCTCATGGCTGTTAGAAAAGGCTGTTTATTTTCTCACACATGTTCTGCAGTCCTTTGAAGAGTTTCGAGTTTTGTTTCCAGGTTCTACAATGTTTTAAAGATTGGGGTTGGCCTAGAGAGTCAATGTAACATCCTTCATGTTTTATTTTTTAAGAAAAGATTTTATACAACATGCACTTTATATTGGACCGTTTTAACTCTATTTAAAGCTTTACTAACCAACTTTAAACATTAAAACTACAATTGGTTTCTCTCTTTCATGTCAGTATCTTGCTTAGATCTTGTAATATCTGTAAAACTGTCAATGGTTGTGGAAGTGATGGATAATACTGTATAATATCCTAGCTTCAGAAGCTTCAGCATTCCCTATATTTGTGTGCATGTTCTGGGACGTAGTCTTTAGACTTTAACATGGCAGTAATATTTTTTTAAATGAATGCCCCCTCAAATATTATCTGTGCTGCCAGGCCTGTACAGCTGCCATCATCATCAGTTGGTGTAGTTTTCTTTAAGTCTTTCTGCCTGAAGTCAGTGCCAAAGGCATGTTCAATTGGATTTAAATCTGAAGATGGATTTTGCCAATCAAGAAATGTCAAATTTTTTGCCATTAAAAATCTTTTTAGTTTCTATGGCAGTTTGTCTGAGGTCATTGTTTTGCTGTTTAACAAAGCATCGTCAAATGAGTTAGGAGGCATTGGCTTGTGATTTAATAGACAATATGTTTACTTTACTGGAATTATATCTGCCATCAGCAGTTACTTAATCAACGAAGATGACCTAGTTAGAATGGCAGAAATACATGCCAAAGCTACAACACCACCTCCACCACATTTCACTGATGAGGTAGTGTGCAGATAACGTTTCTCAGCACACTTTCCTACTGCCATCAAGAACACCTTTTCCAAGTGTTCTTGGACACCTTTTCCAACTTTTTCCAAGAACACTTGCAAAATTCCTTGTGCTTTTTAAAGTGTTTGAGGTCATTGTCTTGCTGGGGGACCCATGACCTTAGATGGAGAAACAGCTTTCTGATACTGGGTTTGACATTGTGCCTTAGTATTCTCCTGATTTCATGATGCCATGCACACGCTTAAGGCACCCAGTGCCAGAGGCAGCAAAGCAACCCTAAAACATCGCTAAACCTCCTCCATGTTTGACTGTAGGGAAGGTCTTCGTTTTCTTTGATTCCTGTATTTTTTGTGTGTGTACTTTACCAAGATGTGGGGGATTGTCCCACAAGGATTGTGGCATGTTCAGGTGTGACTTCCATCAAATTGTCTCGTGGCCACCTCAAAGGAGGTTGGCAACGGTGACACTGGCCTTATAAACGTCTTAACAACAATACATACGGTGGAAAAAGGAATATCAAGGTCTCTGGAGATTGAGATTGTCTATGCTTGCATAAATTTTTTTGTCTGACCTCAGACTATTTTTTTTCTTTTCTCCATCCTCATTGCAGTACACACAAAACAGTAGAATGAGTCATTTACTTTAGTCAGATTGGTTGAATGATGGATTTTTATATTGCAGGCACCATGTTAGTTATCAGATAAACAACATTGTCAGAGTCTATATATGCCTTCCAGGTCAGAGGTCTGGCCTAAGCGCTGCATGCACATGTTTCGCCATACACAACAGCATGTTTTGACCATTCATGACAATTGCTTTAGTCTAAATAGGCTCTTATTAGGAAGCCAGAGGGGGAATAGCACCTCTAGCCCCACAGATCAACCAACTCTGTACTCCCTCCTCCATGGCTGATGGTCTACTGCTGTCTGCCTATCTATCATTCTGTCTGCTGGCCACACACACACACACACCCACATACACACACGCGCACAGATGCACCAACAAACAGGGCATCAGATTGAACATCTCCCCCTACCGACAGACCAGCCAACCAGGTACTAAAATAGCCCCATAGCTTCCTGTTAATCCCACATGAACAGGTGCTTCTATTTAAAGGATCAAATCCTCCACAATCCAGTCTCTAAGCTTTCTGTCTCAGTCACTACAAGCTATACATGTTGAAGACATGGTTGATTCAGGGTTAGTGGAAAACATCCCACAGGGATATCTTAGGAAACGTTTGCGGCGCTCCAACCACCACCACCACCCATCCTTCCCATTCAAAGTTAATGGGAAACCTTCCAGTAAGTGAGTCACATCGAGTATAATGGTGATTAGTCTTAGCGCTTCGACTGACCTCCGGTTTAAGGACACACCTGAATCGGCTTAGAAACACAGTACAGCCTCAAGCTTGTACTGTGGATGTCCAAAGGGAAGGATAGTGGAGTGCTGAGACTGACATCTTTGGTAGAAGGATGGTACTGTATGTCAGTATCAGTATCTCCACCATACATAATGTCCAGTCCCTCCTGCATTTTGGTGCCACAGTTCGTCTTTTTCCTCCGTCAGTCCTCATCAAGCTTTTTTTCTGATCCTCACTCTGGACAACCAATGCTGTCCAGGGTTATTGGACAAATGAACAGTCATCTTGCTATCTTCCAGCTACCTTATGGCTTTTTGTGTGAAAGGAATGAGTGAAGTAATGAATCCCAGTGTTCTTATCATTTATGCTCCTCCCAAACTGGGGGGAAAGAACTGTAATTTGCATATTAATTGGAATGCTACATAAGCTCATCAATTGTACTGATTGTAACTACTGTACAATACCATACATTGGAGATAGCAGGAGAAAGAGGATACAGCTTTGCCAGAATTACCTGAACTCACAGAGAGGCTATATCAGCCTTATCAGCCCTGTCTGCACTTCCACTTCCCTTTGTACAAAACAAACCAGGGATGTGTCCCAAATGGCACTAGGTATCACTTAATAATGTAATACTTTTGACCAGAGCTCTGTATACAGGGAATAGGGTACCATTTGGGATGTACTCAGTGAGGAAGAAAAGTTCTGTTCTGCACCACAGGGCAGTCATTAAAAACACGCCGCTATGGCAGGAGAAATTTCCTCTCATTCTCCTGTGTGGATAAGGAAACGTCTTAGGCAGGTTCAGTCAGAGTGCTAAGGTGACTTGGCTGATGCTCATAAGAAATGGGGAGAGAGAAAGAAAGAGAAGGAGACGCTGCTGTCTTTTCTTTTCCACCTTCAGGGCTTATAAAAAACAGAGAGCTGCGAAATGTCAACACCAACAGAACACATCAGCACCTGGCATCCCAGCCAACGATTGACAGGGCATCATGGTGTTTCGGCTCTGACAACAACATGAAAGATTAATTCTCATACCCTTCAAGTGGAAGGTTAGGGTAGTCAGGGTAACATTGTGGTAGAGTGAAACCCGCTACCAGGGTTGAGTGTGAGCCAGGGAGAGTTTTACCTCTTCACTAATGACACATTTTCCCAACAATCCAATCTGTCTCTGTTTCAACCCCACCAATTTCCGCTCCAGCATCTCAGGGGATTAGATGGAATGGCTGCCTGCCTGCCTTAAAAAAACGAAAATGAAAACAATTTTGCCCAATAATGACAACTCCTGATTTGACAGAAAAGTAATGTGCTTAGCTTTATCCATTCCCACTCCTGCAGGGAGGGTGGAGAACATACCACCATAAATTATACTTAAATTAAATTGGTTAAATCATTACCACTGATAATAAAGGCTAACAGGTTCCTCCGGGCTAGTGTGGAAAATCTGCAATTCAAAACGGCAGAATAATGACCTTTCAACATATGCATTTCTGTGGTCTTATCTTTAGTCAGAGCACAATTAGGCATGCCTTGGCCACAACCACTCAACAAAGGTGTGAAGAGGCAACAGAAAGACATCTACAGCTTTCTATGTCTTTACTAAAACAGCACCTTCTCTTCATCTTTGTATCTTAGTCTTCCCCAGCGTTGCCATCAGGATACTCAGTGTTGTAAACATGCTTAAATCACAGTCAAATTATACACAAAATGCCATGCCCATGACTTGTTAAGCTACAATACATAATTATTCTCTTCATTATTACTATATTCTCTCAAGATAATTTTGTTCCGTCTTTCAGTGCTGAATCACTGTGACACATATACTGTACATGAGTGTCTCCATAGACAGCCAACAAATTGACAGATGGGCAATGCTAATGGAATAAGATGGCTGGTGACACTGATTATCTATCTGGGAAGAAGACAAGGGTCTGTGTGATCTTTCACCTCTATAGTACTGCAATGCTACCATAGGTTTTCTAAAGTTAGTGGAATCATTGGTAATTAATACGTAATCTATTGCAAAACATGGCAATTTAGGTCATTTATAATAGAAGCGATTTTTTTTTAAATGTTCATGCAATATTTATTTGTCATATCTGCATAGGTATTGCCCATGGGTTTCTGGTGAGACAAAAGCCTAATTAATGAAAAAATGTGTGTGTGGATCTTCAAGAATGTATTACTGTTACTCATTAACTTTGCACCTCTCCCACCTATTAAGCTTTTTTCAAAAATGTTCCCTATTTTTTGGTCCCACAAAAAATACACATTGCTATAATATAATTTTAAAAATGTACAAAATAAAGGTTATTTTTTTCTGAAATTCAGAAAATGAAATACCAATGTAATTCATGTACAGTGGATATAAAAAGTCTACACACCCCTGTGAAAATGCCAGGTTTTTGTGATGTAAAAGAATGAGACAAATATAAATCATGTCAGAACTTTTTCCACTTTTAATGTGACCTATAATGTGAACAATTCAATTGAAAAACAAACTGAAATCTTCCAGGGGGAAAAATGAAAAATAAAAAACTTACAATAACCTGGCTGCATAAGTGTGCACACCCTCTTATAACTGGGGATGTGGCTGTGTTCAGAATTAACCAATCACATTCAAACTCATGTTAAATAGAAGTCATTACACACCTGCCATCATTTAAAGTGACTCTGATTAATCACAAATAATGTTCAGCTGTTCTAGTAGGATTTTCCTGACATTTTCTTAGTTGCATCTCAGAGCAAAAGCCATGGCCCGCAGAGAACTTCCAAAGCATCAGAGGGATCTCATTGTTGAAAGATATCAGTCAGGAGAAGGGTACAAAAGAATTTCCAAAGCATTAGATATACCATGGAACACAGTGAAGACAGTCATCATCAAGTGGAGAAAATATGGCACCACAGAGACATTACCAAGATCTGGACGTCCCTCCAAAATTGATGAAAAGACGAGAAGAAAACTGGTCAGTGAGGCTTCCAAGACGCCTACAGCAACATTAAAGGAACTGCAGGAATTTCTGGCAAGTACTGGCTGTGTGCTACATGTGACAACAATCTCCCATATTCTTCATATGAATGGGCTATGGGGTAGGGTGGCAAGACGGAAGCCTTTTCTTACAAAGAAAAACATCCAAGCCCAGCTGAAATTTGCAAAAACAAACATCAAGTCCCCCAAAAGCACGTGGGAAAATGTGTTATGGTCTGATGAAACCAAGGTTGAACTCTTTGGCCATAATTCCAAAAGGTATGTTTGGCGCAAAAACAACACTGCACATCACCCAAAGAACACCATACCCACAGTGAAGCATGGTGGTGGCAGCATCTTGCTTTGGGGCTGTCAAGATGTGCCATGCTAATAGACTCCTACCCAAAAAGACAGTGCTGTAATAAAATCAAAAGGTGCTTCAACAAAGTATTAGTTTAAGGGTGTGCACACTTATGCAACCAGGTTATTGTGAGTTTTTTATTTTTTATTTTTCCCCCTCAAAGATTTCAGTTTGTTTTTCAACTGAATTGTTCACGTTATAGGTCACATTAAAGGTGGAAAAAGTTCTGACATGATTTATCCTCGTCTCATTCTTTTACATCACAAGAACTTGGCATTTTAACAGGGGTGTGTAGACGTTTTATATCCACTGTATGGTGTGTATATATATTCATTTTTGGCTATAAAGATAATTACAGACACCCATGATAATCTGAAGTATTTAAAAAGGCCATTCACCTAAAACATTTTAAAAACTACCTTGAAAGTTTCCAAAGTACTGGTAATTTGTAGGTAAACTTTTAAAGATTTCAGGAATATATCCTCCTTTTGTAAACCCAAACTCCAGAAATCATATGGGCAGTAAAAATGTAATGCACTGCTGTTGTCATACACACACAAACATATTTGGGAAATATCGGCAGACATGAATAAAAGATAAAAAGAGGGCTACCAATTCAGAATTCCATTCATGCGGTTGAGACTGCAGAGCACTCAGCAAATACAGGTTGAAACATACAGAGACAGAAAGGCTCTGATAGAATATTGGATACATAGTACCATTCACCCAGCTGAAGGTTTGCACTTTTTTTTTTAATGTGCACTACTATCTATATTAGAAGTGTCCTTATTACTATTATTTTTAAATTCATTGCATTTACTGAATTTACTATTCATTATATTTACTGAATTTACTATTCATTACATTTAATGAATATTATCTTGTCATTCTATTGTGTAGATTCATAAATTGCTTGATGTAATTGTTGCACCGTCTCTCGATGCACGCAACTCTCTCACAAATGGAAAGCAGGGTAGAGCTAGTGCGAGTGCAGCATCACCTGGTTATATTGCTCTCTACCCACTAAAACGATTGAGAGTCCAACGCTAACTTTTTTTCACTGGCCCAATCGGGCCAGTTGGTCTGAAATTTCCTGGCCCGGACTGTATTTTTACTGGCCCAAACTGAATAAAAAAAAAACATAATATAATTGTATTTTACAGATATATAGTATGTAAATATCATATCATCAAAATATTGATTTATACCACAGATTTGCATGTGATATGAGACATGAGAGCTGATACAAGCAATTGCTGTTTACATAAATATGATGCAATGCACATCATTACTTTTTAATAAATGGTTATCAAAATATTAGCTACTATAAATATCATGACCATCTTTTCATGAAGATGGTTGCTTATTTGATATGACATAAAAGCCTGAAAATAAAATTTAATTTAGGTAATATAATTTAAAAAATAATTTAGTTAATATATTCATGGTAACATAAATATTACGCAATACAGTAGGCCTACTTGCACTAGTTGGGTGACTGGCTTTTTGTGTGTCACTGCTAGCAAGCGCTTAGGCAGGCGTAGTTCACATGACGCTTACGGCCGACAAGCCATGTCCGTATGGTTTCTCTATCCAGATTCACGGACTGTGTCATGGACGTAGTCCGTGAATGGTTTCTCCCTCTTAACAACATGATAGGCGGTTGTAATAAGTTTTCAATTTGGCTACACGCCACCTCATTCATTCAAAGCAGGCAAACGTTCATTGGTACAGCCGCAGAGTTGTCAACAGCCCGTTTGGCTGCAACACCTGGGACATGCTGCAGGGACTTAAGAGCAGGTTTTCAGTAGTTGTTCGTTCCCTTAATAAATGACACTGCCTTATTGGCTTTCGTCAGGAACGCACATGAACGGCAGTACAAGTCCCTTGGCATTAACGTTTTTGACCCATGGAACCTGTTCTTTCCACGAACATAAAATTATTGCATTTGCTTTGCCTCGTACAATACCATATTTGGGTCGTGCTCTAGAATTAACTATGAACTATGATTTGTCAAAACATAGGAGCCATCGAACATTATTGGTCAAAAAGACGACACCGGTACTGTACCACACCGAGGGGGGAAAAGCGCCACAGACGCATTTTAATGCGAAAACAAGCAAAAATCGAAGCGGGAAGTGTGGCAAAGATGACAAGCAAACATTTTAATACGATACTATGAATTTAAATGGGGAAATTGAGCACTAACCCTATGGGGGCCAATGACTGTCTTTGTCTACTGGCCCAACGTTAGGTCTTACTGGCGTCGGGCCAGCGGGCCATTGCATTGTGCAATGCAAGCATTTTGACCAAATGTATTGCTCACAGAAATTAAAAGGTCTTGACATTATAAAAGGAAGCTATAATGGAGAAATCATTTGACAACTACTGTATTAAACTAATATACAAGAACTGGGTGTAATTTTCATGACAGATTTTGAGAAAGCCTAGGTCGCACTGTGTCTAAAATCAGTGTTGAAATTCCTTAAATGTTTTTGATAATCTCTTATGAAAGTTGATAAAAGTGATGTACAGCAATCATTTATGTTACTGTGAGATCTTATGTAGATCTGTTGAGTTATAGTGCTGAGCAACCTTGAAGACTAAAGATCTCCCACACCAGGAGGACAGAAAGCGAGAGAACATTCATCACCATCTCATATCCCATGACAACAGGGCTGCAGAACAAACCATGTCAAGAGAATCATTAGGCTGACCTGTGTTTCACCCAACCATACGCACTACAACACAAGCACCAGAGTTGAGCCGACAAATGTGTCTCTAGGGGTTGATTACATTATGAGAGAATAAAACGCTAGATAGACTTATCCTAGTTTGCATAATCATTTCCACAGCGTTTGAATTTACAATGGCATCTACGAGATGTACCATGCAGGATGGTATCCAGTACTCGGTATCGGCAGATACTTGAAGTTCAGTACTCAGAATCGGTATCACTGCAAAAGTGGTATTGGTGCGTCCCTATTTAAAATGAGGAGGAACAAAAGGGCAGTACAGAGGCTTTTTTAATTTGAATTTTAGGCTAAACATGAATAGATATGAATCTAGTCCTAGCAACTGGCTGGAGATTAAATGCATGCGTCTATCTGTCATCACTATGAAAACGACTGGATGCAGCAGGCCAGAAAGGGCAAGTTTCTAAACCCACTTCCAAAGAAATTAGCAAGCCAGCTAAAACGTCCACTCCCTACCAGACTTGGCAACTAACGAAGGTTACAGGAAAAAGAGACTCCAAAAGAATAAGGTATTTTTCAACTATGCATGTTTTATATGATTACTTACTACATTTATCCTACAGTCTGGCAAACCATGTGAAAAGTCTTTGTGGGAGTTAATAGAAATTAATTCCTCAATTTGAGCTATTACTTCTCCTGTAGATTTCTGCACAGACAGCCAGCTGCCTGAAGGATAGTATGAAGTTGGAGAGGTCTTAACTTGGCTGTAGTGTTTGACTCCATGACTTCACAAGTATTTGACTCTATGACTTGACACAAAATATGGCCTCTGCCAAAGTAATGTCACTATTCTTCGGGTAGAGAAATTATTATTAGATTAAATTCTCATCCTCATTTTAACATGATGGCTGCCTACCTGCTAGACCACTGAAATAAAGTGGAGTTTTAGGCTGGCAGTCAGAGCTTCTTTTCCAGGCATTCTGTCTGAAAGGGCACAACTTTATGATTAAGGCCCAGCTTTTGAATAGTCATCTTCTTCACCTACCTCCAAAGCTGGCCCAGTCTGATCTTAAATAATCACCGGCCATTGGCAGTTAACTAAATTGAGATCAAAAGTGGATCCAGATAAAAATGTCAGCAAAATGACTAACATGTAATGTAAATGTCTCCCTTTCAGCTCAAAAATGTTTGTTTAATTAATTACTTTTTCTTGTGAATTTTGATTGTGATAGAGAATCAGAAAGGTTATTTTGCCTAATTACACAAATAGGGATTGAGAATTGTTAACTGCTTTACTGTCAAACGCCCTTTCCACTTCTAACAGTAACCATAAAACAATAAGGTGTACGACAGGCATGTGCCCAACATTGAAAATGCATGAGGGCAATTTGTTCCTCTGTTAATCTGATACAGTTTAGCTCCATCCCAAAAGGCACCTTATTTCTTGTGTTGTGCATTCATTCTGACCAGAGCTCAAACCTTTACACAAGAACTGTGAATATTGGATGAAAGTGGTTTGGAAATTGAACAGAATAACCTCTGGGGAGTGTTTTGGGAATCCTTTGGAGGAATGTAACTTCGTAAAAAAACCTGTCAGAAACCAGACTAACTACAGTCTGAAGGAAGGTTTCAAATCAATGTGTTTTCATAAAACTTCTATGACACATGCTGGGTATTTTGTATTAAAATAATTTGCCACAAATTTTAATGCTCTTTATCTCCGTTTCCCAATTTCAATACATCCAATTGTCTGTTGTCCCAACTCGACTAAGCGAGTTACTAGTGTGGAATGAGACTGGGACATCCCTGCTAACAAGGCCTCCATCCATGGGAGTCAAGGCTCAAACCTAGCATGGTTAGCTTGGTGCTACGAAAGAGCGCATTAGACCACTTCACCACCTGGGAGGCCTAGGCAGGTTATTTTAATTGGCCACAATGGATGGCATCCCTCTTTCAGGCAGTTCACCAAGATCCCCCAAGAGTGTGCAAATGATCTGTAGTAGTAATACATATTTCTGAGTAATGAATAAACCAAACGTATGCTAACAGTTCATGAGTCAGAAAGTAGGTTTTTTTTTTGTCTATAGCTTTTCATCACACAGTCAAAGCAGAGCCTGTAGCTATTTCAGTTGAGCTCTCTGGCTCGCCCCTCCCTCCAGGTTTGGAGTTCAGTCATGAATGAATGGGGCTCTATTGAGCCAGAGTTCAGGGCCATGTATTAGCTGCCTGCCTCAGCCCACAGTGGAAACTATGACTGCCTACCAGCAGGTAAGAGAGAGAGCGGGGCCACTGGCCTGAGTTCATACTGGCGTGGGAGGCCAGGCCTGTATTGCCAATGCCAGCATCCAGTCCTTCAAATATACAGCCACCTGCATTTATCACAACCTGAACATGAATCCTGCATCAAAGTGCAGAGAATCAAATGATGATATTAACAGTAGGGGATGGATAGCTACAGTACATGTCTCCGGCGATATGGTTTTAATGAAAGCAGAGCAGGCAGCCAGGATTTTCACTGGGGGTTTTGGCAGAGCAGACAAAGACGTACCCAACCAGTTCTCCAGGGCTTAGAGCAGCCACTTTACTGCAGACACATACTATAAATGAACATTTGTCCTCATTGGAGACATACAGGGGGAATTTCATAGGAAATGTCTGAATGTTTTCATATGAAATTGGTCTCTGATTGCTCAACAGTATTTTTGCTGTTCAGTTCCAAAGGTGACTCTCATTCTTAACGTTACGTAGTTTACCAAAATGCCATGGTTTATTGAAAAACACTTCAGCAGCTAGCGGCTTACATAATTTCTCTCTCTCGTCTTCAGCCTTCATGCTGTATGCAATCAGATGTGCTGTGAGCCACATTTGAGAAAACAGAAGGATGTTTAGAGAGATCCTTTATTTCTGGTAAGAAAAATCTATCCAAGTGAGCTGTTTTTTCACATTTCCTTCTGCTACCAAACATGTGACCACTCAGTATAACACTCTGATGTATAGTTGGCTTTCCTGAGTAATAACTTCCCAAATGACATGTCTGACAGAATACACATATAGAGATGTCTGGGGAAGCAAGTCTAAACAATGTGTCTTTATTAAAAACCCACAACATTTTATAAATACAAAATACCTATTACCATTCTTATGCAACCCTGGCATTGTGTCTTTTGCTTACAATTTTTGGTCTCTGCCACTCTGGCTTGAGCCACAGAATAGAGCTGGTTCAGAGGGCACCGGCAAGGCACATGTGCCTAGAAAGGGAGCATAATTCATTGGCATATAGAACCACTATACCCATCACCCCAATGTATCAATCCGTCCAATACCATGAGCCAAAATAGTACATTTTTGTAATTGCGCAGAAAGAAGATGAAATGGGCTATGAAGTGAAGAGTGTTAACTATTTAGTGTTATCCCTCCTGCTAGTGTTGAAGAAATAAAGCTCAACAGAATTTGCAGAATGATTCCAGGTCAGCTCAGAGAAGCAGGTCTCAGAGAGAGGGACGCATTCTATTTTAGTCTGTCTGACAGGGCCATTTAACAACATGTTACACACTCTGAGCCAGGCCCGCTATGCCCTCCCAGTTGGTTTGTCTTTAGTGTGATGTGCTTCTTCCTCCATCTGTCTCTCCTGTCCCTTTGGCTCTGTACTGTCTTTCCTGTACAACAATACCTCAGCATGTTCTTCACAGGCCTGTGAAAACACGTTTACTGATAATCAGTTCAAGTCCAACTGTGATACCATCCATAAGGACAGTTTGGTGTAAACATTTACCTTCATTGTAACCTCACTTTTCTCTAAAGCTGTTAAATGATTCATGGTCTTTTTAATCCACTGACGTCTGAGCGACACATACAATCTGTCAGGGATCTACAAAAGTATAAAGCCTTCTGAAGTCCACAGTAGACAGATTAGAACTTGTAGAAGGTGAACCAGTAGAGGCTGGCTACTCCAATACAGTGAGTGTAGGAGTAATGGAAATAGAAGAAAAAGCATGAAGTTTGTGCAGAGACACCAGCTGCAGTCTGCAGCCACCTAGTCAGCTGTTTCCCCTGGAATTCAAAGGCTCTGTTGCCTGGCAACACAGCTATTTGTGGAACCCATTTAAATGTCATCATCAATTTCATACACTACTGTTGTCATATACTCAACTTCAAACATCAATTAAGCCAATCAATGGAAGCCATTCAGTGATTCATTCCATTATTGATTATTTCAAATAATCGGGCTCTGACACTACTAACACTGGCGGCCATAACTTAAGCCAAAGCATCACAAATATGCTAAGAAAATTCTCCAGTGTTAAATCAACACAGTGTGTTAAATTTAAAGAGACTCCATCAGATTTGCATAGTTTGAGTAGAGTTCTGAAAGTATCTTTCTGAGTGGCTAGAACTCGCATTTCTAGGTGTTTGGCCCACATGGTAAAATATTGGGAAAATTATGCAGTCTTTAGCATGGATGCTATCATGACCCCTACTGCTCCTCCTTAATCTACTCCCCTGCTTGGAGTGTCAATTGATGGAAGCATAAGTTAGGAAGCATAAGCGATTGTGAATCAATGTCACCTGTTTTGGTGCAAATGAAAGTGACAACAGGTGCACTGGAGAGGCAACAGCAAGACAACTCCCAAAAAGGGAATGGTTTTGCAGGAGGTGGCCACAGACAATCGCTCCAGCAGTCTACTGGTGTGCATCTGACCAAACGGTCAGAAACAGAATCCATCTGAGTGGCATGAAGGCCTGACGTTCTCTAGTGGGACCTGTGCTCACAGCCCAGCACTGTGCAGCTCGATTGGCATTCGCCATGGAGCACCAGAATTGGCAGGTCCGCCATTGGCGCCCCATTCTCTTCACAGATGAGTGCAGGTTCACACTGAGTACAGTACATGTGACAGAAGTGAAAGAGTCTGGAGAAGCTGTGCTGAATGTTATGCTGCCTGCAACAACCAGCATGACCAGTTTGGCGGTGGGTCTGGTCTGGGGAGGCATATGGTCTGGAGGCGGATGGTCTGGGGAGGCATATCCTTGGAGGGTCACACAGACCTCCACATGCTAGCCAATGGTACCCTGACTGCTGTTAGGTACCGGGATGAAATCCTCAGACCCACTGTCAGACGCTGGTGCACTGGGCCCTGGGTTCCTCCTGGTGCAGGACAATGCCTCATGTGGCCAGAGTGTGAAGGCAGTTCCTGGATGACGAAGGCATTGATGCCATTGACAGGCCCTCACATTCCCCAGACCTGAATCCAACTGATAACCCCTGGGACATTATGTATCAGTGCATCCAACACCGCCAATTAGCACCACAGACAGTCCAGATGCTCACTGATGCCCTGATCCAGATCTGGGAGGAGATCCCCGAGGACACCATCCGCCGTCTCATCAGGAGCATGCCCAGACGTTGACGGGAGTACATACAGGCACCTTGGGGCCATACACACTCCTGAGTCACATTATGAGTTGCTGTGATGAAATTCAGGCAAGTTGGAACAGCCTGTGATTTCAATTGTTTACTTTTATTTTCGCTATGAGTTAGAATC
Source organism: Esox masquinongy (assembly GCA_016801175.1). Taxonomy (NCBI): domain Eukaryota; kingdom Metazoa; phylum Chordata; class Actinopteri; order Esociformes; family Esocidae; genus Esox; species Esox masquinongy. The sequence goes on along the minus strand of JACXGI010002497.1, from coordinate 23,989 downwards.
CAGCCCTCAATCGGTTGGTGATTTTGGTTTCCATTGACCGTTGTTACCTCATTTTGTTCTCAACGAATTACACAATGTACAGTAAAGATTTTGAACTTTAATATATTTTGTTCATCGAGACCCGATGTTTGATTTAAGTGTTCCCTTAATTTTTTTGAGCAGTGTATGTAGTATCTCACAGAAGTGAGTACACCCCTCACATTTTTGTAAATATTTGATTATATCTTTTCATGTGACAACACTGAAGAAATGACACTTTGCTACAATGTAAAGTAGTGAGTGTACAGCTTGTATAACAGTGTAAATTTGCTGTCCCCTCAAAATAACACAACACACAGCCATTAATGTCTAAACCGCTGGCGACAAAAGTGAGTACACCCCTAAGTGAAAATGTCCAAATTGGGCCCAAAGTGTCAATATTTTGTGCGGCCACCATTATTGTCCAGCACTGCCTTAACCCTCTTGGGCATGGAATTCACCAGAGCTTCACAGGTTGCCACTGGAGTCCTCTTCCACACTTCCATGACGACATCACGGAACTCGTGGATGTTAGAGACCTTGTGCTCCTCCACCTTCTGTTTGAGGATGCCCCACAGATGCTCAATAGGGTTTAGGTCTGGAGACATGCTTGGCCAGTCCATCACCTTTACCCTCAGTTTCTTTAGCAAGGCAGTGGTCGTCTTGGAGGTGTGTTTGGGGTCGTTATCATGTTGGAATACTGCCCTGCGGCCCAGTCTCCAATGGGAGGGGATCATGCTCTGCTTCAGTATGTCACAGTACATGTTGACATTCATGGTTCCCTCAATGAACTGTAGCTCCCCAGTGCCGGCAGCACTCATGCAGCCCCAGACCATGACACTCCCACCAACATGCTTGACTGTAGGCAAGACACACTTGTCTTTGTACTCCTCACCTGGTTGTCGCCACACATGCTTGACACCATCTGAACCAAATAAGTTTATCTTGGTCTCATCAGACCACAGGACATGGTTCCAGTAAACCATGTCCTTAGTCTGCTTGTCTTCAGCAAACTGTTTGCGGGCTTTCTTGTGCATCATCTTTAGAAGAGGCTTCTTTCTGGGACGACAGCCATGCAGACCAATTTGATGCAGTGTGCGGCGTATGGTCTGAACACTGACAGGCTGACCCACCACCCCTTCAACCTCTGCAGCAATGCTGGCAGCACTCATACGTCTATTTCCCAAAGACAACCTCTGGATATGACACTGAGCATGTGCACTCAACTTCTTTGGTCGACCATAGCGGGCCTGTTCTGAGTGGAACCTGTCCTGCTAAACTGCTGTATGGTCTTGGCCACCATGCTGCAGCTCAGTTTCAGGGTCTTGGCAATCTTCTTATAGCCTAGGCCATCTTTATGTAGAGCAACAATTCTTTTATTCAGATCCTCAGAGAGTTCTTTGCCATGAGGTGCCATGTTGAACTTCCAGTGACCAGTATGAGGGAGTGTGAGAGCGATAAGACCAAATTTAACACACCTGCTCGCCATTCACACCTGAGACCTTGTAACACTTACGAGTCACATGACACCGGGGAGGGAAAATTGCTAATTGGGCCCAATTTGGACATTTTCACTTAGGGGTGTACTCACTTTTGTTGCCAGCGGTTTAGACATTAATGGCTGTGTGTTGAGTTATTTTGAGGGGACAGCAATTTTACACTGTTATACAAGCTGTATACTCACTACTTTACATTGTAGCAAAGTGTCATTTCTTCAGTGTTGTCACATGAAAAGATATAATCAAATATTTACAAAAATGTGAGGGGTGTACTCACTTCTGTGAGATACTGTATATACACAATCCCGTTTCTAAAAAAGTTGGGACGCTGTGTAAAATGTAAATTCAATATGGGCATGTACTTTTCCAAAAACAATAACATTTATCAGTTTCAACATTTGATATGTTGTCTTTGTACTATTTTCAATTAAATATATGGATAAATGATTTGCACATCATTGTATTCCGTTTTTATTTTGATTTGGTGCAACATCCCAACTTTTATAGAAATGGGGTTGTATGTATATATACAGTGGATACAAAAAGTCTACCCACCCCTGTTAAAATGCCAGGTTCTTGTGATGTAAAAGAATGAGACAAAGATAAATCATGTCAGAACTTTTTCCACCTTTAATGTGACCTATAAAGTGAACAATTCAATTGAAAAACAAACTGAAATCTTTGAGGGGGAAAAATAAAAAACTCACAATAACCTGGTTGAATAAGTGTGCACACCCTTAAACTAATACTTTGTTGAAGCACCTTTTGATTTTATTACAGCACTCTTTTTGGGTAGGAGTCTATTAGCATGGCACATCTTGACGTGGCAATATTTGCCCACTCTTCTTTGCAAAAGTGCTCCAAATCTGTCAGATTGCGAGGACATCTCCTGTGCACAGCCCTCTTCAGATCACCCCACAAATAATCAATTGGATTCAGGTCTGGGCTTTGGCTGGGCCATTCCAAAACGTTAATCTTCTTCTGGTGAGGCCATGCTTTTGTGGATTTGGATGTGTGCTTTGGGTCATGCTGAAAGGTGAACTTCCTCTTCATCTTCAGCTTTCTAACGGACGCCTAAAGGTTTTGTGCCAAAAGTGCCTGGTATTTGGAACTGTTCATAATTCCCTCCACCCTAACGAAGGCCCCGGTTCCAGCTGAAGAAAAACAGCCCCAAAGCATGATGCTGCCACCCCCATGCTTCACTGTGGGTGTGGTGTTCTTTGGGTGATGTGCAGTGTTGTTTTTGAGCCAAACATACCTTTTGAAATTATGGCCAAAAAGTTCAACCTTGGTTTCATCAGACCATAACACATTTTCCCACGTGCTTTTGGGGGACTTGATGTTTGTTTTTGCAAACTTCAGCCGGGCTTGGATGTTTTTCTTTGCAAGAAAAGGCTTCCGTCTTGCCACCCTACCCCATAACCCATTCATATGAAGAATATGGGAGATTGTTGTCACATGTAGCACACAGCCAGTACTTGCCAGAAATTCCTGCATTTCCTTTAATGTTGCTGTAGGCCTCTTGGAAGCCTCCCTGACCAGTTTTCTTCTCGTCTTTCATCAATGTCTCTGTTGTGCCAAATTTTCTCCACTTGATGATGACTGTCTTCACTGTGTTCCATGGTATATCTAATCCTTCTCCTGACTGATATCTTTCAACAATGAGATCCCTCTGATGCTTTGGAAGCTCTCTGTGGACAATGACTTTTACTCTGAGATGCAACTAAGAAAATGTCAGGAAAATCCTACTAGAACAGCTGAACTTTATTTGTGATTAATCAGAGTCACTTTAAATGATGCCAGGTGTGTAATGACTTCTATTTAACATGAGTTTGAATGTGATTGGTTGATTCGGAACACAGCCACATCCCCAGTTATAAGAGGGTGTGCACACTTATGCAACCAGGTTATTGTAAGGTTTTTATTTTTCATTTTTCCCCCTCAAAGATTTCAGTTTGTTTTTCAATTGAATTGTTCACATTATAGGTCACATTAAAGGTGGAAAAAGTTCTGACATGATTTATCTTTGTCTCATTCTTTTACATCACAAAAACCTGGCCTTTTCACAGGGGTGTGTAGACTTTTTATATCCACTGTACGTATATGGATTTTTCATTTTACCTTACTGGTTATGTACTGTGTTTGTGAAAACTGTTCAAACCTCTTGAATCTCTCCCCATTTTGTTGTATTTTGGACTTGGCTAATTCAGTAATTAGAAATACATCACATAAATAATTACCTTCTATCTACACGCAATAACCCAAAATGACAAAGCGAAAAAAGAAATGAGTGCCAGTTTATATGAAAATGAAATACCGTAAATACATTTCCAAATTGAGCTCAGATGAATCCTGTGTCCTTTTATTATGCTTGAGATTTCTCTAGAACTGTGGGAAATTCAATTGATTGGGCATGATTTAGAAAGGCTAAATAAATGGTAATTTCTGGAAAAAGTATTCACATCATTGTATATGGAGTTCAAGATATCCTTAGCTTTTCAAGCGTACATTTTGAGTTCTCTGTTGTTTTGAACCAAAACCAGCAACACTGTAAAAAGCTGAATGTGAACACGACCACAGAAATATGTTTTACAGAAGAGAACAGAACCTTCAATTATTAGTGCCAACAGCGAATCATTTCCTAATTGCAGCATTCATAAATAAACTGGGATTAACACCTGCATTCTTATCTTAAAGTCGATGTAATGAGCAATGTTAACTAATGATCTCACTTTTCTGAGGTCCAGAACAAGCAGAATCACAAGGCCTACCTGTACGCAGTTAAGGATTCAGCATCAAATGGTGATCATGACTGTTTGTCCCTGGGCCGAGTGCTTGTCAACACACCTTTCCTCCTCAAATATTGTGATGAATTCCATAAAATGTTTTATCGTGAAGGCAGTGCCATGTTACAGCTACTTGTAGCAAATAGTAGCCTACTTCCCTAAACAAGTCCTACCTGAAATAGGAAAAGATAAAATAGCCACCAGGTATAGCCTATTATAGTTTTGAGAAATATGCGTCGGTAGATTACTAAACCACATTTTCTATGGTTAGGCTAACATTAACGAAGGCATAGGCTACTCAGTCTTTACCAGCCAAAACCTGAGATGATTAAGCAAGTGCTTCGGTCACAAATCTCTCTTATTTGGTTAAGCGTGGCCATCTGTGCACACAATGCTGATTGATCACGCAACTGAGGAGTGAGGAGCACAACTTCCGGTGTGAATAACAATGTTTTTAAGACAATAAAATAAAAAAAATAAAAAAACTTGCAATGGGTCATAAGTATTTAGGGCACAAATTCTTATTTAATTTAAAAGAAATCCAAGAAGTAATCATGCATTTTTTCAAAAGTATCTGTAATCCGATTACAATATTTTTGCTTGTAATGTAACAGATTACAGTTACTGTTTTTTTGTAATCCGTTACATGTAATGGATTACTTGGAGATAGTTTGGCCAATGTTCCAATGTTTTCTCTTCCAAAGCTGTGTGCTGTTTATTTATGACAGTGTTATACTCACTTCATAGAGAATTGTAAGAGGTGTTTGCTGCATCACTAATCATCCAACTATAAATGCATTAAGGTAGTGGCCCTTCCAAAACCTGGCAAAACTCTTAAAACATTGCTCAAGGCGATACTGGCCAATTTGCTGTGTTCTCTAGGAACAGTGAGTGGTACCATTCTGTGGAGGAATTATCAAGCATTCCAATTTATTTTCTTTATCTGAATCCTGAAAAATTACTGACAAAATTCCTGTTTCTTAACTACTTTCAACTAGTGAGTGAAAAAAAACAGTTAAAACTGCTAGCACATATGTTGTATTAAATGCCCTTCTCAGCCAGTGAAGGGCATAATTATATGAGCCATACAGGCATCGTAGTGGCGTTGGCACCAGACAAGCCAGAGGGCTTCAGTGATTTCAACTTGTAATGTGTGAAGGTGGAGTCTGTTAATCAGGAGGAAAGACAGAGAAACCGAGAGATGAACAAAACCACATTGGTAAGAACACCCTGTTTCTGTGGTTATAGCCTCCCCCACAAACACAAACCCCCATTATTTTGGTTAATGGACCTTTAACACACAGTCCCATAGGCAGCCCCTCCAATTCCTTTATTCTCCCGTCCACAGTTAAGGGGGTCACCCTATGGACCAGCTGCCTGGGCAGCGAATCACTGGAGAGACAATACAAAAGGAAGGAAAGACACACAATAAGTGGGCTCAATATGCAGAGCTCTGGAGCTGTTGCTCCACCTTCTGCTGTTTACATTCAGGCATTGCCGCACAGCCCCAGCCCCCAGGGATTACACAGGGAAAACAAGGTCTTTGGTTCAATCACCTTGTACTGCCTTCACTGTTCACTCCCATTTATAGCACAGAGCTCAGTTTTACTGTCTACAGATAAATGACTAGATTACCCACATACATAAATGTTCTAAACCACACTCTTCAACGAATCCAGTAAATAGGGAGGAGTTAAAGTGGAGTGTATCCTGGTTAACATTCAAAACATGTAACAGGGTGTCTTTCTGTTTTCCCTAGAAACAAAACTTATGTTAAATGGGGACCCTGACGGAGGGTGGGAAACCCTATTTTTTGGGGGAGAGTGACTGTGTGACAATGTCTAACAATCTGAACTTTGGCTAATGGCATGATCCCCATGTTATGTGTTTGACAATGGAGGACAGTTGATTAGTTTTGTGAACCTGCTGGCCTTGTGACAGTTTCAGCTGTTTAACTGGTTACACATCACTGAAAGTGTGAAAAACAAAAGGTAACGTGAACCTTTGTGTTTGAATGGCTATGTTTGGAGTTCACTCTGTAGAGGAAAGCTCTAGCGGGATTAGTATGACTTGTCTTTACACTGCTGACCCTCTGTCCATGCTCACCACTGCCCTTCAGGGTCTACCTTAGCAAACCTGACCTAACCCTTACCCTGCAATGGAAGTCATTGCTTGTTGTGCATTTTATGCAGACAATAGATAAATGTTTGAAACAGAATGGATGAAAAGTCCACTAGCAGATATGATGTGGTGTTTTTCTACACTGGTCCCTTATGGGGAATACAGCCTGTACTGTATCTTAAAGTGCTGACATACACGCATTAACCACTCCAGCACAAAACAGCCTTAGGCAAGTTTGTAAGAGTTACTTTTCAGTATAGGCATACAATTTCACAACTTTGGAAAAAGTTGCAAATGATAGTACGGTATTGTTACTTTGGAAACAGCATGAACTCTGAAAACTTTGTTAGACTGAACTAACATTGCTACTTGTGTTCTGAGGAAAATATTGAATGATATCTTCTATTAAGTAACACTTTAGTTTTGTCCATTTTTGTTGTATTTCAAACTTATAATCAAATTTACAGGTAGACGGTACTTTTTTACACAACATTTCTCTCATGTGGGGTTATTTGTAAAACAACACAATACTTATTTCAGTCTAGGCCTCTACAATGTAGATTATTTCAGTGAAGACAGCGTGACATAGCAACACCACCTATTTCAGTGACCTTTGCTTCAACACACGTCACATCTCCTATTTCAGTCCCAGACAGACTGGAAGCTGACTGGGCAGCGGTGTTGATATGGTGGCATAGTCACATTATACATGCCAACAGAGAATACACATGATGACATCTCTGGCTTCGTACCAGACTTAGTAAAGACTTTGATTGGTCGATTAGTGGCTTCTGTCATGGCGTACTAGGCTCTGGGCAACATTACAGCCTCCTAGAGGGCGTTAAGGGACCCATTACATGTAAAGTGGCTGTAAAACACCTGCATGGTTTTTTAAATCAGCTTCACTGCAAAGTGGTCCAGATAATGTTAATGTTAAGTGAAATGTAACTGTAACCAGTTCAGATCAGTGAAGGCTTGGAGGATGCAGGAGAGTAAACAAAAAGCAAAAGAGTTAAAGCCAGGCTACTTACAGGTAGTCAGTAAGACAGGATGTCAGGTTTCAGCAAATCGCTGCCTTTCAGTTGTCAGCATAAGGTGCCACCTTACCGGTCTCTGATTCCTCCAGCTGCCACTGTTTTTCCAGCCAAAGACCACAATGAATAGATTCATAACCAGTATGTTGTGTGTGCTCATGCAGGTGTGAGTGTTTGCGTGTGCACCCAAATGCATGTATGCTTGTATATATACAAATACACATGCAAATATATATTTATACACATACAAATATATATTTATACACATACAAATATATTAATATACAGTTGTGCTCATAAGTTTGCATACCCTGGCAGAAATTGTGATATTTTGGCATTGACTTTGAAAATATGACTGATCATGCAAAAAAACTGTCTTTTATTTAAGAATAGTGATCATATGAAGCCATTTATCATCACATAGTTGTTTGGTCCCTTTTTAAAACATAATGATATCAGAAATCACCCAAATAGCCCTGATCAAATGTTTACATACCCTAGAATGTTTGGCCTTGTTACAGACACACAAGGTGACACACAGGTGAAAATGTCAATTAAAGGTGAATTTCCCACACCTGTGGCTTTTTAAATTGCAATTAGTGTCTGTGTATAAATAGTCAATGAGTTTGTTAGCTCTCACCTGGATGCACTGAGCAGGCTAGATACTGAGCCATGGGGAGCAGAAAGAACTGTCAAAAGACCTGCATAGCAAGGTAATGGTTCTTTATAAAGATGGAAAAGGATATAAAAAGATATCCAAAGCCTTGCAAACGCCAGTAAGTACTGTTCAATCACTGATTAAGAAGTGGAAAATTCGGGGATCTCTTGATACCAAGCCAAGGTCAGGTAGACCAAGAAAGATTTCAGCCAAAAGTGCCAAAAGAATTGTTCGGGACAGAAAGAAAAACCCAGATAACCTCAGGAGAAATACAGGCTGCTCTGGAAAAAGACGGTGTGGTTGTTTCAAGGAGCACAATACGACGATACTTGAACAAAAATGAGCTGCATGGTCGAGTTGCCAGAAACAAGCCTTTACTGTGCCAATTCCACAAAAAAGTCAGGTTACAATATGCCCGACAACACCATGATAAACGTCACAGCTTCTGGCACACTGCAATTTGGAGTGACAAGACCAAAATAGAGCTTTATGGACACAACCATAAGCGCTATGTTTGGAGAGGGGTCAGCAAGGCCTATTGATAGTTTTCACATGACATCACGGCATATGGGAACGCCCACTTGGAGTGCAAAACAAACTCTCCTTCCATTGCCCCCCATCGGCAACTCCACAACTTTTACTAGTTATACTTCAAAATGACAGATAGTTGCAGATCCATTGGATGCGCTAACCGCATATAAATTGTATTTGCAATCATATTTACATGTACTCATTGTAATGAATGACATGGTCTGTTTTTGTCTGCACCGATGCAACCAACTCCAATGGCCTAGCTAATGTTAGTGAGGCTAGCTAAACCTCTCTTGCTAAACATATAGCGTTAGCTAAGTTAATAACAAAGTTAATACAGGACAAAATCGCACCAATCCAACCTTCTCCACAGCAACCCAGGCTGGCAATGGTGGGTCATTTAAACAGTAGGAATGGTTTACCTGACGTTGGGAAAACTTTTATATTATTACAGTACCGGTACATTTGTTTCTGTGTTATACTGGCTGCACTACGCTACACCGACCACCCACAGAACCAACGGTAATTTTGGTAAATTAGCACTAAACCTTGCTTTGACAATGAAGAATTTCTTCTCCTTCACCTCCCAAACAATTGCATTATTGACCCACCATGATTGAATATACAGGTAGCTGTCTACTTATGTACGATTTCATTTTGGTAGTAGTGTAAGGGGATGGATTCTCCACAAGGACGTCCCCAAAGTTCAGCTCTTGCAGGGATTTTGCTGTTTTTAATAATGTAAATAACACAGTGGGTGCTGTATATGGGTCATAGGTGCCTAAGACTTGCAGTGTGTTTGCATATCTTTGTTTTTCATGTTTTGTGAGGTTATCTAAACACTCACGGGCTGTAGAAGTAGAAAATTTGACCGGCTTGTGCAGTAGCTCCATAGAATTCCCAGTGTTAGCTGCCATATTTCAATAATGTTTTGCCCGCCAGGCTGTCAGAGCAACCACGTGACTGAAAACTATGAATAGTGAAAAGAATACCATCCCCACTGTGAAGCATGGTGGTGGCTCACTGATGTTTTGGGGGGGTGTGAGCTCTAAAGGCACAGGGAATCTTGTGAAAATTGATGGCAAGATGAATGCAGCATGTTATCAGAAAATACTGGCAGACAATTTGCATTCTTCTGCACGAAGAATGCATGAAGAAAGCACAAGGCCAAGTTGACCCTCCAGTGGTTACAGCAGAGAAATGTGAAGGTTCTGGAGTGGCCATCACAGTCTCCTGACCTTAATATCATCGAGCCACTCTGGGGAGATCTCAAACGTGCGGTTCATGCAAGACGACCAAAGACTTTGGATGAACTGGAGGCATTTTGCCAAGACGAATGGGCAGCTATACCACCTGCAAGAATTCGGGGCCTCACAGACAACTATTAAAAAACACTGCAAGCTGTCACTGATGCTAAAGGGGGCAATACATACTATTAAAAACTAAGGGTATGCAGACTTTTGAACAGGGGTCAGTTCATTTTTTTCTTTGTTGCCATGTTTTGTTTTATGATTGTGCCATTTTGTTATGACCTACAGTTGAATCCCATATGAAATTAAACCTGCTCACTCATGTTTTCTTTACAAATGGTACATATATTACCAATTCTCCAAGGGTATGCAAACTTTTGAGCACAACTGTATGTGTGTGTGTGCGCATGTATTTTTGCTCATGTGTGAGTGTGTGTGTGCACACGTGCGTATGTATGTATGTATGCACATGTGAGTGTGTGTGTGTCAGACATGTCTAAGTTACTTCAGACAAGTGTAAGTCAAGTCTCAAGTCACTGCATGCAAGTCCAAGTCAAGTCTCAAGTCTTTTAAGCACTATAGGCTATAGTTATAGTCTATTAGTCCAAAGCAAGTCCTTTCAACTTAAGATGCACTTTTTGGGGAAGACTATTATTTTATGGGCTATTTAAAATCAGTAGTTGACATTGTAGTTCACTAATACTGAATTGCAACATTTAATTTATTATAGCAAACATGCATTTTATGTTTAATTGAAGTATGATCATGTTGAGGCTGGGGCCGGCCTATTCCATCTAATATTCTATCTGCCATTAGCCAAAATGTCTGACTATTTTACATAGGTCAGTCATGAGCTAACAGCTCTTTGTGTTCTGTATGGTTATGTGTGTTAGCTAGTTATTAGCTACTGTAACTAACTAGCTGGCAAAGATTAGAAACACGCCCAATTCTTGACAGTGTGCTAACATTAGGCTTCTCACTGAATGTAAAACATTTTTGTAGCCAAATGCTATTACGAATGGAACAGATGCACTGTTACTAACGTTACCTAGGTGACTTTCAACTTTAATCGCTTGAGCTACCAGACCAGAACAAGGTTGGAAAGCAGGTTTTTTCCTTAGTTTTAGCTATTCTATATTTACCTTCCAAGGCACGAGTCCAATGACTACAAGTCCAAGTCAAGTCTCAAGTCTTTTGAACAGATCTCAAGTCAAGTCACATGTCAATTTATTGGTGACTTAAGTGCGACTTGAGTCCAAGTCTGTGACTTGAGTCGCCAACTCTGGTGTGTGTATGTGTGCACATAATCTCCCGGCTTTTCAATAGATGCCACTATGATCCATCTAAATCACTTGATATGAACATGATGCTTGCAATGCTAGGGGTGTGGGTTTGATTCCTATGGGGGGACAATATGAAAATGTATGTAGTCACTACTGTAAGACACTGGATGACTGTCTGGTACATGAATGGAATGTAAATACCATAGGCTGAGGGCAATATGTTCACATGCAGTTTCAATGGCCACTGACATGTTGTACAGCTGCTGCAGTATGATACAATGTGTAAGTATTACTGGGGTCAAGTCTATTAGCATCCAAAGTGATGCATACATATGGGAGCCCAGTGTGTGTACATGCTGTAGCTTTGAGCACTCTGCATCTAACATTTACAACTGTAGTTATTCATCAAGTCCTAACTAAATCCTGCTTCACTAATGGATTTGACTTCCACCTTTACTTAGTGATTAATTTTGCTTCAGTTCCCAGTCCCCTGCCCAGTACGCCTTTCAGAGGAAGAGCTGAGTCAGGGAGAGTGTTGTGTGGTGCTCCGCCTGCAGAGACAGATAGGAGCAGCCCACCTGGCATGCACAGGTGTCATCTGATGGGTCCGTTCCCCACTCTAAGCAGTACTCCATCTGTCTCACTTGTACCCAGTGGAGCTAGGCCACAGGGGAAGCTAATGTGCACTACTTACAACAGGGGCCCATAGGGTTCCAGTCATAAGTAGTGCATTTTGTAGGGAATAGAGTGCCATTTGGGCTGCAGGCTGGGAGTCAGTGTGCTGAAGCGCACCAGAGGCAGTAACAACACCGTGTCAATACTGAGTGAGAGCATAGCAACAACTTCCAGACATCACTATATGCTACCGCAGTGTAGACTAACCACTTTCATTCATATCCATGCTTTGCCTGAACTCAATCTGCCTTAAGGTCTACATAACACTGTTATAACACCCCTACATTTACACTTATGACAGCTGAGGTCCTTAAGGTAACTTATGGCTTTACACCCTTTGATCACCACACTGTTTGGGTAAGCTAATTGGCTAACAATGTGCCTAGCCAAATAGTTAGCTGACCTAAAAACAAAGTGTTGTGTCATGATAATGTTGTTGTAACAAGGTGGTGTCAGCTGCTATGAATGTTTATGACTGCTATTAAGTAATGTTCACAACTCTGTTATAACTCATGACCTTATGACATAGTGCTCAAGAAAAGTTTAAAAATAAATGGACTTCTGAACAAAGTATGATTGGAACAATTTTGGAGTTAGAGGGAAAGAGTAGTTTAAGTGCTTACATAGAATCTGGCTAGACTCTGAGGTTCACTCTTGAGTTTGTACACCAAGAGAGATTATACAATGTCCTCTGGATATGTAGTGGAGATAAAATCTGGCTTCCAGACAGCTTTGTAAGCAGCTACTTGGAATACTGTTCTGCCATGGCCCAACCAGCCTGCCTCCCTCAAAACCCTGTGTATAGGCTTTGCTATTGTAGCTTAAAGCCACAATCAATATTTCCTACTTTTTTAGGGTCATTTCCTTTAATTGTTTGTCAGGGTCAGACTGTTGAAATGGCAGATTTTGTTCAAGAATGCACTAAGGCAATGGGAGCGCTGAGGGGAGTGTTGAAACTTTATTATCAGAGGAAAAAATCAACACTGGGAAATGTGAGTGTGAATGAGTCAAGTGACGGGGGCAGTGAGGCAGACAGGGACCGGGGCAGTGAGGCAGACAGGGACCGGGGCAGTGAGACAGACAGGGACCGGGGCAGTGAGACAGACAGGGAACGGGGCAGTGAGA